>JAHREE010000245.1:4984773-5174582 GCA_033628505.1 Tringa tobata | reverse complement strand
GGATTTAACTCCATTCACCACCACTCTCTGGGCCCGGCCCTCCAGCCAGTTTTTAACCCAGTGGAGAGTATAAGATCACAGTTCACTTCTCATATAGTGGTGATTTATATTGAAAATGGGAATAGTAGTGGCCTCAGTTTTTTTAAATCTGTTTTACCACTTGATGGCATGATCCTAATTATATTGAAGAGTTACTCTCTGCAACATTTATTATTATTCTTAATTTAACTTCATAACTGTAGCTAAATCATTCTAAATATGCTTGGCTAAATATGTTTGGATTTCTCTTGAATGCAGAGGCCAAAGTCTAACATTACCATTGATCTCTAACTAGCACAGGGAGTGCTGCAGGAAGCCAGAAGCAAAAAAGATCCCATTACAAATGTTTATTCTTCTAGTACTTTCTCTCCTTTTTGAACTACTCTTGGCTTTGGGATAGGCATGGTTCCTTCTGCTTTTTATTTCCCCCAGGCTGTATTCATTTGTTGTTTTATGTTGGGTTTTTTTCCTTCAAACTAAGACATGCTCTTTTGATTGCAACATCCATTTCTTTACTGTAAATCCAACATTTATAGTTTAAGATTATGATGTGCACAAGTATAAACTGCATACAAACATGAACTAATGTCTCTGGTCACACTTTATGCCCAGTATTGGAAAAAATAGCTCTAGAAATCTTTGCCAGTCAAAGGAGGTTTGTGCAGACAGGATGGCACCAACTGAAGCGGTCTCTCTTTTGTTCTCTTGTCAAATACAAAAACCTTTGAGTCAGTTAATCCTGATACTACCAAGAATTATGGTATTCGTAATGACATTCATTAATAAAGAATTTTACTATATGTTCATCTTCCTAGGTATCTGCTACTCCTACTGAATAACAGCGAAGGAACAGAGACATCAGATGTTCTGACCTTTCATTGCAAATGCCCTAGCAGACATCTTTTATTTTTCCATTTTGTTTACAAAATATCTGTAGAGATACAGCAAAATGATCAGGTTAGCATATGCGTACGTAGCTTCTTTCTCCTTGTAGTCATGAAGTTTTCAAGGAGTTTTTAAGTTTTACTTTAGCTCATGAAAGTCTCTATTTTGTGAATTTTGACTGGAGTGTACATACAGACAAATCTCCAGAGGCTCCTTTTATGTTGCTTGGAAACACAACTGCATGCAGCTGAGAGGATTTGTATTGTTCTGCCTAAAAATCAAACTTGAAACACATTCTTACAAAGAAGCAAACCAATTTTGCTGAAAAGTTTATTCAGAAACTAGTCCAAATTTCCAAATAGACATTTGGAAAAAGTAACAGCTCTGTGTCTCAAAGTACACGTTTCACACAGGCTTGACATTTAGCTTAGATACAGACCGTGAAGGTCTATAAGAGACAAGAATACAGCTGTGTAATAGTTTTCTCCTTGACATGGCTGTCTATATAAGACTTCATTAAAACATCACATAATACCAGGAGCAAACTTAAAGATATAAAATACAGTTGTGACAAATGAACTAAGTTTAAATCTCGATTACTGGTAAAAAATCAGGCATAACCAGTCCAATGACAATATTATCATTGAAATTAATCAGCCTCCCACAAAAGCATCAGAAGAAAACAGTGGTTTGCTACAGAAAAATGTAGCCATTCTAGTTCTCATTAATATCTTTTGGCTGTACTTCATTATCTGAGACTGGTTTAGAAAACACCTGATAAACCTTTTGGTTATAAGCTTGTGAAGTTGATGCTGCCTCTGTTTTGTAGTTTTGCCGGTTGCACCCCACCTTGACAATGTCAGTGATAAGCAGTGGTGTTTGCAGGTGTTCCCTTGTGTTTGCTTGTCTCAACACTCTGCTCTCAAGCTGTTGCAAGAAAAAATACCTCAGTTTCAGATGCACAGAAAACAGATCTTCTTCCTACACAGCTAACTGTCACTGACACTGTCCTGACACTGTGAACTCAGAAACTATTTCTGTTACCTTACCCAGGAGAGCCAATGAATTTGGACCTCTGCCATGGGACAATTATTTTTCTTAAGAGTAGTGCTTATGGTCTGAAAGCAAACCACGGAACAGCATCACAGAACAGCTGAGGAGAGAGGGCGCCTCTGGGGACCCTCTGGTCCAACCGTTGGCTCAAAGCAGGGTCAGTGAGGGCTGGTTGCTCATAGCCGTGTCCAGTCGTGTTTTGAATATCTCTAAGGACAGATACTTCACAACTCTGGGCAACCTGTTCAACCACCTTTATAGTTAAAAAGTGCTTTTTTATGCTTAAACAGAATTTCCTGTATTTGAATTTGTGCCCATTGCCTCTTGTCCTGTCACTGGACAGCACTGAGAAAAAAAAATGTCTCCCTTGTATTTAGTCTTTCTTTCAGGTGTTTATATACATGGACAAGGTCCCTCTGAGCCTTCTCATCTCCAGGCTGAACCATCCTAGCTCTCTCAGGCTCTCCTTGTATGAAAGATGCTTCACTCCTTTGAGCATGTTCATGGTTCTTCACTGGACTCACTTCAGCAAGTCCATGTCTTTCACTAGTTAGCCCAAAGCTCCTCACCAGCGTGGAGCAGAGGAGAATTGTCACCTCCTTCAACGTGCTGGCAACTCTCCTCCTAACACAGCCCAGGATGCAGGCAGCAACCTTTGCTACAAAGGCACATAGCTGGCTCATAGCAACTTTTTGCCTGCTGGGACACCAAGGTCCTTCTCTGCCAAGTTGCTTTTCAGTCCCACTGTAGCCTTGCACCTGGGGTTATTCTTCCTCTGTTGAGCTTCATGAGGTTCCTCTCTGCCCATTTCTCCAGCTTGTCAAGGTCCCTTTGGATGGCAGCACACCCAAGTAGTGTATCAGCTACTTCTCCCTGTTTTGTATCAGTAATAAATTTGCTGATGGTGCACTTTGTCCCAGTGTTCGTGTCATTTATGAAGATGCTAAACAGTATTAGCTGTAGTTTGGGCCCCTGGAGCTCACCACTGGTGGCTGGCCTCCAGCTGGATGTCACATTGCTGATCACAAACCTCTAGGCTGGCTGGCTGGCTGTTCAAGCAGTTTTCAATCCATTTCACTGTCCACTTACCTAGTTTATATTTCATTTGCCTAGTTTGTACTTCATCAGCTTTTCAATGAGGTTATTATGTGAGAAAATCCCAAAAGTCTTGCATTTTATTTCATTTTTAAGTACTCTTGCCAAGGAGCCCCTTAGACACATTCATGAAGTTTTTGGTCACTTTTCTTATTGCATAATTTTTCAAAGAGAATATTTTTGAGGAGTTTGCTGTATTTCTTCCTTATTTTAAGGAAACTTATGACATTTTAAATTTTGGCATTTAGATAAATATAGTGTGCTTAAATCAACATGCTCTTTAATTTCAACTTTTCAGCTAGTTTGTCAGTTATAAGAATTTTGAATTAATGTTTACAAAAAAGTGTTTTGGCAGGCCCAAGTAATTTTTTTTCAAATTCTTTATTCATGAGAATTGTTGATATTTTGACTCTTTCAATTTGCATTATGTTTTGCAAAAAGCAAAAAATAAAAATTAAATTGCAGAGCTGGGAAAAGTATGTGTTGTTCAGCTCCAGTAACTGTATATGACAGCCTTTGTCTTCCCAGAAACCCAGATATAATCTATCATGGGTATGATTACATAAAGGATTACCATTCCATATTCATTCTTCTCATCTTTCTTGTAAGCTGTACTGTGTACTCTGTTTATGCAATCCAATTAAAATGCCTTCCTGCTTTAAAGTAGCACTACTCATAATATTTATAAGAGTAGTCCATTGTTGAAAAATCGTAAGTTGCAGTATTCCTAGTCAGCTATAAAATGCTATTATAGAAGGTGAATTTTAATGCAAAAGAATTTAAATCAGAAAGAAATAATTGCATTGTGTTATTGATGAATATAATGGATGAAAACCTGGACCCATCAAAGTTTAAGAGACAATTTCACATTGACTTTAGCAGAGTCAGGGTATTATCCAATACATCTGATTCTGTCTTTCACATGCATGCCTAAAGAGTCAATTATGTCCTAACTTAGTATTAGTATTGTGGTAGTGTCAAGAAGCCTCAGTGAAGACTGTGTCCTGATAGGTATTAAAATTTCATGTGCCTTATTAGTCTTACACATGTCACTCCGCAGACTGCAGTAGGATCACGGTAGCTATATGTAGTTATATATTAACACAGAATCAGTGCCTTTCTCCTGTTCTGATTCTGCAATTGAGTTTAAGGCTCAAGCTGTAAAGTAACATCCTTTTTAAAATGACATGGTGGGTTTCTTTCTTTGAGGGCAGCTACATTAAGTTCAAAAGCTCCTTTCAGGAGGTGTTCTAGCCTTTTCTGAGACTGCCAGTTTTCACACTGGATTTTGTTCCTAGATGAGCACACATAGACATTCCCATGCAAGTCAGAGATGTGCCAGGGAACACAGGAAAGCAAATTTTCTTGCCTTAAAGTTCTTAATACCCATGAGCCCTTGGTACTTAGAATTTGAGGGTTTAACTTAAACAACGGTTTCTAAGTAGCTTTAAAGATTACTTTGAGAAGATTTCTACTTAAAAACTCCTTTCCTGTGTTCCCTGGCCTCTTTCATTGCCTGAAGATGTCAGATAAAAGCTTTCCAAATTGAAAAGTGGCTTCTGCTTCTGCATATGTGGAGCACAGAGCTCAGGTGAGTGACAGAAACCACAGCCTGTGCCCATGACCAATGCCACCAGGGCTGCTGTGGTCTGTATCTATGAGCCAAGTACCCAATAACATGCAGCCAAACTTGTTGGAGTACTGTGCTCAGGATCTCTTGATCTGGAGATATGCAATCTCACACTAAATTCTAACCTTGCTTTTATTAGATGGTTATATTGTTATACGCAGCCAAGGAGATTTCAGAGATTCCACAGTGTAATAAAAAAAAGCCCCAAACCTCTGTATTGTGATTAGGATCACTTTTCTCAGTAAAATAGCTCCTCTGTAAGTTTCCAAGTGAAACTCAGGTCTCAGAATCTGTGCCAAATTAAGTGTCCTGGACCTTCAGGTTCTTGATTCTGTTCACTGAATGGTTTCATTATAAAGAACACCAGTCTTTACGTGTCGCTCCTTAAATTAGGGCATGTCAACACCTGAATTTCAGGATGGTGAAATGCAAATTTAAAGTGGAATAGATATTCTTGAATAATCCCATGCTCAGACATGCCTTTGCACTAAGAATGAAGTCCACATCTCCTCAGGCATTCACTTCCTTCTTAATAAATGTGATGGCATGATAAGCGTTCGTTAGTCTGGAATTTGAATTATTAGTTGTCAAATGCTAGCTAAGATCCTAGTGCTTATAAATCCCAAAGTTAAACTTGAGCAGGTAAGAACATTAAATCATTATTAACTTTCCCAATTAGGTCTTAAGCGTGTCCTATTCTATATGTGGGTAGTGATGCTTTCACTTCCATTCAGCTCTGTGTTCTTTGCAGACAATACGTCTATCCATGTGTTTCATACCCATTGTAAAGATGATGCATACCAGCAATATACAAAACAACATTTCTATTCTGAATTCTATTTATTCATATCCACATTAAAGACATTTTTTGAAGCAGAACAAATATGTTTTTTAGAGCGCAGAAATTTTGTCCATAATACACTAATCCAATATTCATGTCTTTTGTGTCCAAATCACAGAGCAGCCCCGTCACACTTGTGTCACTAATATTAATGCCGCAGGACACACAATCAGCATACTATATTATCCCTTGTGAGCTGGTCATACCACTTTGGTCAGTGTGTGATATGAAAGTGAAACACAACATTTGAACAGGTGATCTGACCAGGGCATCTCACTGATGTACTTCATAAATCAGCTGGAGACTATGCCAACTTTATAGGTATGAAAGCTTACTGGAAATGTTGACATATTCAAAACACTTTGAAGTTATGTAAATTTATGCTACAAGTTCATTTCTGCGGATAGCTCTTGAAGGGAGTTGCTTGGCATATTTTTTTTAAATTTTTCTTAGATTTCAAGTCAGTCCAAATAGGTTTGCAGAAGCAGAAGATGAGTCCTCCAAGCACCAAAAATTCTTGCTCTAGCACACCACCAGTACAAAGTTGCCAGCACAGCATACTTCCAGCTCCATTCCAGCTCCAAATCCATTTGTTAACCTTAAAACTCATATCAGGCAGTCTGAAAATAAATTGTGGTGCTAGTCTTTAGGTCGCAGCTCACCTTGCCCGGTTTTGCTGTGCAAAACAGAATAAACAGGATAGGACTTAAGACCCTTCTGACTGCTACAGGAAAGTTTGATAGGCTCACAAGGACCTTTACTTGCTTTCCATCATGGGTGTTTGTCAAAATTGACAGAAACTATTTAGACAATGAAGTCTGTTCCATACGTCTCTAAATTACCTCACCATGCCAAAGTTTTTTATCAAATTAATTAAAGCTGCATAAAGGTCAAGATTTGCTCTTGACAGGATTGATTTGTGAAGCAGTGAAAACTACAAGTCTTTCACAGCTTGCTTTGAACCCACAGTTGTGATCCATCTGAACTACAAAATGTCACAACAGTCACTTGAGGAAAATCTGCAGAAGGATTTTGCCCAACGTGATCAGCATAAGTATACCCTTTGAGTTGGTATAGAGTGAAATTTGTAACTACTTAATAAAAATGAAGAGTTAGAAATGTGATCAGTGAGACATAAATTATAAGGCACCTTCTTTCATTATATAGCAGAATCAAGAAGGTTATTTTATTTTTAAATAGCAACCTTTTCTCATTTACAGAGATTTTTTTATTTTTAAAATTCAGTATCTTTCTGACATAACCAAGGACCATTGTCCAGTAGATACACTGTTGGCTACATTTTAGAGATCTGATTGCTAGCCTTTACTTATCCTCTCTTTTCCTAGCCACACAACTTTTCCAGAATAATGTGAATTGGTCAGTTGGTCACCATTTTCAACTTCTTTAAGAGCAGACAAAAGGTTTGAGTAGGTTTGAAGGAAAGTGAAGCTGCTTAGCAAGTTGCCTCTAACTGATTTGTCAGATGTAAAACGTAAGGAGTATCATTAAACAACTTGAGCATATGTAACATGACATATCAATTCCAAGCTTTAGAAAAGATCCTACTTTAGGGACAGGTAATATGAAGATCGTGATAATAGTTTCTTATTCAAAGTTGTGCAAAGCTTAGTTCAGATAAAGTGCAGTTATGTAAATCTGACTCTAAATGAAGTAATCAGCTTAATTGCATGCTTGCCTTTAAGCATACACATAATTCTGTTGAGCTGAAGGGGATCTGAGAAATCTGTGAAAGATGCAAGAAGTATTAACTTGTCCAAAGAGAAGTAGGGAGACTGGTGCTACAGCCTGTCAAGTCATGTGCCTGCTGAAGAGGAGATTGAATTCCAGTTGATGCTCCAAAATTTTGCTGCAGGCTGATCTCCCCTTCCTACACAAGTGAGCATGTCCTGGGCTGCAGAATCAATCTAGATGTTCCTGATGCTGTGTTTTGCACTCACAGCAAAGGGATCATTAGCCCCTGTCAATAATGTTCAGCCAATTCCTGCAAAAACAAGCCCGAGCGAGATCAGTGCCATCAGCATCGGATAGGTCTTCAGTCTGTGAGCTGAGTCTTCTTGAATTATGGTGCAGTACACACCTACAGCAGAGTCAGTATGCGCCGTAAATATCACCGCCATAAAAGCTTACTTGGCTGAATCCAGTTTTGGCATATCGGGCACAGAAAGTGTGTAGAATTCAACAGAGCCTCGTCCCACTTGCCCCAAGAGTTAATTTGGCCTGTTATCGTTCTTGTCCTGTTAACATTTATTTGTGCCTAATAAGGCATGAAATCGTTACTCCTAGTATATGTCCTAACATTTAATCCCACAGTGTCATATTTTAATTGGACAGAAAGAGTATCTAAATGATTCTAATTCCCCAAGGATGTGGTTATCCAGTAATAATCACAACCCTTGAAGCTCCCTTATTACTTTTATTAAAATAAAATCCTTCATGACTGAAATACTACATATTTTCTAAATTACATCAAAACGAATTTGGTGGTTTAAAAGAATAGATTGCAAATTTAGTTCATACAAGACTGCCCATAAGTAATAGCTTATAGAACACCTTTAACATAACAAGTCCCCTAGCTATAAAATGATAACACTTCAAACACTTGAGAAATGTGGCTGAAGGCATCACATTTTTATAGACCCCATGAGGAGGCCATGAGGCTCCAGCCAGTAAGTATGGCTTGAGGCTTCAGTCTTTGTTATGTATATTATATAGCATGTGATCAGCTGGAAATGAAGCACCATTTGCTGTCCCTTACTGGGCCCTGGCTGATCCAGTCACTCCGTGCAAAATCACAAAGAAAAGAAATTACAAAAGAGAAGCTATCACTCGAGTTTCAGCTTGGTCCTTTGGGCTACATCTTTGCCAGTCAATGAAACAAGACAAGACTCATTTTCTGAGTTGGAGGGTAAGAGGCAAAGCACGGCTAAATGCACAGAGCTAAATTCTCTCCTCCCTTCTCCTTAAGCCCAAACAGGGGAGATATATTTCCTCTTGATGCCAGTGCAGGCACCACCTGGGTGCACATCAAGTAGGAACGCTTGATCCAGCGATGAGCAAGAGCGTGCCAGTGCCTTCTGACTTGGATTGACATCACATGGACCACGTGTCGGAGAGTAAAGGGAGTTTTCTTGTCACTAGAAATGAAGTCAGCTCTGGTTTGGAGCCTGTTGCAAAAGAAGCAGGAAAAGCAAAACATTTGAGAGTGAAGTCTAGCTGATGCAATTGAAATTATGAAGAGTGTTTAAGTAGATGGAAAATAATGAACTTTGCTAGAATGTACAAGGACATCAACACTAACTTATAATGGCCTCCTTGAGGTAAAGAAGAAACACCAGGAGACCTTTTAAGACCCCAGTGTTCTTGTTTTTCTGTTTTAGTGAAGATGCTATGAGAGCAAATGGAGCCCCAGAAGAGCCTGCCCAGCAGCAAGCATCCCCTCCTCGCAGGAACATTCCCCCTCGATGTTAATTGCAGTGTGCCAACTCCTGACAGCCTTTTAATAGGCAAGGCAGGAGGGAAGGTGGTATTTTGTTATAGGTCTTTATAAAGTACTAAAACCTAAATTTAAAATGCTCATTACACTTGAGTAGTTCCACTCTACTTAAATATTGGCTCCAGGTTTACTTCATTATCCTCTTACCAGTAATTAAGCTACCTAGGGACAATCGGCAAATAATAAAAAGCTGTGGTGGAGGAAATTAGTTTAGACTACAAAGAATTGAAAGAAATTATTGTGCAAAATAGAAGAAAGCAACAGCATATAAAAGATATTTAGCTATCTCTAGGTAAATACATTCCAAAGGCCTTAATATTTCATCTACATGAAATATATAAATTGAGGGTTTGGAGAAGTTCCTACTCATTTCTCCTCAATGCAGTTTATTAGGTAAATGTGGCCTTTCATGCCCACTGATGTCTGATCAATGGACCGGTCAATTTTCCTACAGTTTCAGCTGTCCCCAAACCAAAGGATAAAGGCAATGCTGAATGAAGCATAAGTCCTCTGCCTACCTCTATCTTCCACCTCATTGACTGAAGACTATGAAGACATAAATGCAGGGAATAAGCTGATTTCTCCTATCCTAAGCTGGAAACGAGTATAGCGTTGGAGTCAGGTCATCCTGGAAATGAAGTGAGGAGCTTGGCTAAGTTATCTGCACTCTCTTTTTTTTCTGACTCTGCTTCCACTGTAGCTCATGTAGGGGAACTGTAACTTTCTTTACTTGTCCTATGGAAACTTTCCTGATCCCAAACCCTAGGCAGAAAAGGGCAGGACACGTTAACAATTGTGTTGAGAAGTGAAATTGTTTGAACATTTGTGTTGACTTTATAGCACACACTTGAAAGATATCCCTTTAAAGGTCCTTTCCAACCCAAACTATTATATGATTCTATGAAAAAAGGAGTAAGGCATGACCATTTGAGAGAAGGAAAAGCAGAAGTGGAGGAGTAGATTTTATTTCATGCAGCAGCAGTAACTCCTAGTTAAATGATTTCAGTTCATTTCTCTGAACCAGATTTGAGGACGAGTGACACACAAGGGATGTAAAACCTAGCACTTGACTGCTCTTTCTCATCCACCCTGCAAACACTGATGTAAAGTCTGTGGGGGTTAATTGATTCCTACAGATGTGAGAGAAAAATCAGCCATCAGAAGGCAGGTAAATTTCCAGAAGCAATTTCCCCTTCTACCATGAGGGAGCTACATTAAAGGAACAACAATCCATGCCCTTTTAAAACTCAATGGGTGACAAACCACAAAAGAAACTGAGGACCTTCATGATGCACTTTAAAGAAAATCATGCCCTGGACCTTAAATGCTGGCAGGTATTTTCATCAATTTATTGGTTACGGAAAGTGGCTGTGCAGGACTGGTGTCTGTAAACATGATGGACACCTTTGATACCCCAGGAGAAAAAGACAGACCCTCTTCTCTGTGTGACTCCTAAGCACTTAATATGTTAATAAAATGTTTTTTCCACAGAACACAGCTTCCCCTCAAAAAGCCGAGTTTGTTCAATTTCACACTGCAATGGGCAAATTGCAGACAGCTGGCTTTACTCATCTGTGATTTTTTTGTTTTGATTGATTAGTTGCTCTGTTTCAGGTTTTAGTGGAAGGAGAAACAAATAATGCAGCTAAACTGCTAACAGTATAATTATGATTTTATTACTGTGCCAGTACTCTATATCCTTAAATTTTTAGGACATAACAGAAGTAAGGCTCAGTGAAAACAAATGTATCCATGGCAGGGCATGAAGATACACCTGGGTTTAGTAGCTCTCTGATTTAATATATTAGGGCTTTAAAATAGAAAAGACCCAAAAAGGAAGTAAGGTCATTCTCTGTATTTATATCTCTATTTATATTCTCTGCTGTCCTGATAGTATTGCCATCAATCTAATTCTGTTGGAAGGTAAAGACATTTGGAGCATCTCTAAGATCCAAAGCTCCTGAAGTCATGTGATTATAACTCCTTCTTTTTAGCTTTAGTAAATTCTCTGTCCTCAGTGGTACAGTGAAAACTTTGTGAATTCTAAAAGGTCAAAACCCAAAAGACATATGCAAAATCTTAAAATGTATGTGAGTCTTTGAAATATAGTTTTAGTCCTTCCTTATGATACTCGAAAGGTCTAGCTCTATGTTTTTGAGTATGCCTGGCAGGTAAGGCTGAATACTTAAGTTCCATTCAAAACCATAGTAAAAGAAAAAAAATCTATGCCTGGGATATATTCCCTTTGAAAAAGGTTTGTGTCCTATGAACACCGTTATACTTAATCGCAAACAAGCTTTTCACAAGCTATTTCAAGAATACAGACAGAGTCTCACACATTGTATAGACGCTGACTTGAACAATGCTTATTTCATTATCAGGGCATAAGAAGAATGGCAACCAGTTTTAAAGTATTCTGTTAGATACTTTACATAATTTTCCTTATCTATCTGTTGTATCAGAGCTATGTATGTATAAATAAATCTGTTTGGTTTGGTGTTTGGTTTTTTGGTGTTGTTTTTTTTTTTTAATTAATGGCATTAATGGATTTTGGTGATTTAAAGAAAAAGAAATCATAGAATCCTAGAATAGTTTGGGTTGGAAGGGACCCTTAAAGGTCATCTAGTCCAATCCCCCTGCAATGAGCAGAGACATCTTCAACTAGATCAGGTTACTCAGAGCCCCAGCCAACCTGACCTTGAAGGTTTCCAGGGATGGGGCATCTACCACTTCTTTGAGCAGCATGTTCCAGTGTTTCAGCACACTCATTGCAAAAAATTTCTTACTTATCTATTCTAAATTTTCCCTCTTTTAGTTTAAAGCCATTACTCCTTGTTATATCACAACAGGGCCTACTAAAAAGTTCATCTCCATCTTTCCTGTAGGGCCCCTTTCAGTACTGAAAAGCCACAATAAGGTCTCCCCTGCAGCCTTCTCTTCTCCTGGCTGAACAACCCAAACCCTCTTAGCCTGTCCTCAAAGCATGGGTGTTCCAGCTCTCTGATCATTTTTGTGGCCCTTCTCTGGACCCACTCCAACAGGTCCATGTTCTTTCCAGTCCTGGGGACTCCAGAGCTGGATGCAGTATTTCAGGTGGGGCTCTTTTCACCAGAGCAGAGAAGAGGGGTAGACTCACCTGCCTTGACCTGCTAGCCACGCTTCTTGTGATGCAGCCCAGGAAGCGGTTGGCTTTCTGGGCTGTGAGTGCCCATTGCCAGCTCATGACCAGCTTTTCGTCCACGAGTACCTCCAAGTCCTTCTCTCAGCAGGACTGCTCTCAATCCTTTCACCCCTCAGCCTATACTGATACTGGGGGTTGCCATGACCCACATGCAGGACCTTGCACTTGGCCTTGTTGAACTTAATGAGGTTCACACAGGCCCACTTCTCAAGCCTGTCCAGGTCCCTCTGGATAGCAACCCATCCCTCAGGTATATGAACTGCACCACTCAGCTTGATGTCGTCTGCAAATTTGCTGAGGATGCACTCAATCCCACTGTCTATGTCATTGATGAAGATATGGAACAGTACTGGTCCTAGTATGGACCCCTGAGGGACACCACTTGTCACTGGTCTCCATCTGGACATTGAGCCATTGACCACTACCCTCTGTATGCAATCACCCAACTAATCCCTCATCCACCAAACAGTCCACCCATCTAATCCATCTCTCTCCAATTTAGAGAGAAAAATGTTGTGAGGGACCATGTCAAAGGCCTTACAGAAGTCCATATAGATGACAACTATAGCTCTTCCCTCGTCCACTGGTGTAGTCACTCCATCATAGAAGGCCACTAGGTTGGTCCGGCAGGCCTTGCCCTTGGTGAAGCCATGCTGGCTGTCTTGAATCACCTCCCTGTCCTCTATGTACCTTAGTATAGTTTCATTGAGGATCTATTCCATGATCTTCCCAGGCACAGAGGTGAGGCTGACAGGTTGGTAGTTCCCAGGGTCCTCCTTTCTGCCTTTTTTAAAAAGGGGTGCAATGTTTCCCTTTTTTGAGTCACCAGGGACTGGACCTGACTGACATGAATTTTCAAATATCATGGAGAGTGGCTTGTCAACTAGAGCAGCCAATTCCCTCAGGACTCTGGGATGCATCTCATCAGGTCCCATAGAATTCTGTATGTTCAGGCTCCCCAGAGGGTCACTAACCTGATCTTCTCTTACAGTGGAAGGGCCTTTTCTCCTCCAGTCCCTATATAGGCAGAGGTTTTCTTAAACCAAGAGGAAAGACATTTGCCAACACTAGCTGAAAAAATTGTGATGTACGTATGATGATCTGTATGATCTACACTTCAGAACTTAAAAAGTGACATTTAATGTGGTGTATGAATTGTTAAATAAATATTAGTAATGGTGTAGTTACTTTTATCAGTCAAATATTGTAAGTGGAAATTTACTAAAGAACTTAAATACACTTTCAAAAATTATCTCTTGTAAAACTGCTAGAAGGTTGTAAGCAGAATCATTCCAACTGTAAGCAGAATCTTTGCATTTTACAAGTTGAAATGCATACAAAAGCAGAATCTTTGCATTTTACAAGTTGAAATGAATATATTTCAGATAATGAAGTAATAATAAATATTTTCTCTAAGAAAGCACGGTTAACTAATATGTTCCAAAGTGGATCAGTTTGAATTCTCCCAAGAAATTAAGTGTATTATGAAAACTGACTAGGTAGGAGCTGTTCTCCAATTGGCAATAAAACAAGACTTCTTTTCTTTTCCTGGTGCTAAAAATGGAGGAAAATAAAAGTTGAAATGTGTTGCCTTCCTAATCTTGATGCAGGCTTTCTTGGGATAAAATATTAATATTGTTTTCTCCAACTAATACATCATAAATTATAATTCTATCAAAGTCTGTTAGGTGGCTTACTGAAAGACTGCTATTCATAGCCTGCAAAGTCACTTGTCCTGCAGGAAGAACATAATTTCTTCACAAAGGGTTTTTTTATTTTTCTTTCAGTGCACTGTATTTGAAATTCTTTTATATTGATTTCCTTTTTTAATTTTTAATGTAAACAGAATATGGAAGGCATGGTGATAATCAAGATCTATTATAATACTATATTTAGTTTGGAAATAATAAAAAAAGATAAATAATGAATAGATGGCAAAGGCTTATCTTCCTCCCCAGCTTGCTCCACGTAGTGCTTTGTTCCAAAGTTATTGGCATTTTCAATAAAATGTATCAGTAAATTTAGTCAATTAAAACTTTACTGTGATTCAATAGCAAGATTTATCCTACCTGTGAAACTCATGGGAGCTTGGAAGCTTCATTAATCTTACAAACTCATGCTTCTTTTCTTTTCACATTCATTAATATAAAGCACATGGTTGTGGCTACCATTTTCTAGCCCTTTCACTGCCACCAGGCTGCGATTGTGTCTTGAGAGCTTTTTTAAGGGATTGCCCATTCAGAACAGAACACCTGTGGCGTTCCTGCAACCTTCAGCTGTTCAAGAAGACTACCAGATATTACTGAGACTTGGAAGTAAATGCACTCTTGAGCCCTAGAGCTTGATTTTCATAGAAATTATTTCAATGTTACTTGGAAGGTATGATTAGGAACAAATCTAGTCCAAGCTATTGCATGTAACTCAGAGTTCAGAAAACATAACACACAGAGTAATGTCAGAGACATGACTGAAAATAATAAAGCTCTGTGCCCTCTACCTTTTCTGAATTTAAACTTATATTCCCACTACACAGTGAAGGTGGCATCAACTAATGTCCTTCTTGGAGATCCAGGTTACACTGCAGTCAGGGAAAGCCTAAATGAGGGTAGATTTAGACTGGATATCAGGAAGACTTTTCTTACAATAAGGGTAATGAAAAACTGGAACAGGTTGCCTGGAAAGGTGATAGGTATCCCATGCCTGGAAACATTCAAGGTCAAGCTGGATGGGTCTCTGAGCAACCAGATCTAATTGAACATGTCCCTGCTCCTTGCAGAGGGATTGGACTAGATGACCTTTAAAGATCCCTTCCAAACCAAACTGTTCTACAATTCTACTAAAGCTCACAGCTACCCCATATGCTACATATGAGGTGGAGTGTATGCGTGTGGGGAGTCAACTGCTTGGCATTGTGTCTGCAGGACTAAAGCCCAGACACGGCTGTCACAGGGGGGACAGGCTGACGGTCCATTCGCATCCTCACCTGTCTCACTGGGAAGGTTTGTGTCCCTTACCCTCCAACCAGCGCCTCTGGAACGAAACCGGTCCCATTAGCAGGACATTGCCAGCGGGTCTGCACTATCACTAGTTGTGCACAGAGGACTCTTGGTCTCTCCTGTTAACAACATTTGAAACAAATAACACACAGTCTCATTTTGGCAACTTCGTCAAGCATGTGCGGTATTAAAAGAAGGGGTTCTTTTTTAGATTTAGAAGTAGGTCTGTACAGTGTTTTGCTTGCCTAATTTCCACTTAGGACATTTAAATACGATTTTATGTGCAGTTGATATCTTTAAAAATCTTGTTAATTTCCTACTTAAACTTGAAGGTGCCCACTGGCTTTTTGTATCTGTGTTTTTACTCCAGGGTACATGTGAAAGAGCAGAAGACTTGGCAGCAAAAGCACTTTACACCTTGCATACACTTATGAATCAGGGCAGGTATTCTTGATGTGACCCACAAGCGTTAACTCAGTAACTATCCTCAAGACTCGTTTCTCCCACACATAAGAAAAGGTCACATTTGTGCCCATGGTTTTTATTCTCCTCAGAGCGCTCACCTGGAATGTGTAATACCCATTTTCAAATCTCCTTCTAATTTCTCCCTTCACTGCTGTGATTATTAAACACCAATATATTCCTGGACTGGAAATGTCTCTTCAGGTTGAGCTGTTGCACTTCTACCTGCATAAAGAAATACAGCCTCAGTCCTAGGAATAACAGCAGCTGGAGATGACTGCTGGGGGGGCCAGGCTCCCACTCCTGAGCTCATCACTTCTCTTGGTGCCGTTGGTGCTGAGCTCCTGTTGGACCTGCAAACAGAGAACAGCCCTGCTGCAGTTTGCTTCTGGCAGTTCTCCACCATGCACTTAATGACAGGGCCTGAAGTGGGGGCTCTCAGGTGATTTTACACCTGGAAGGGAAGGCTCTTTGCCTTCTGAGCTCTTTGGGGACACCCCCTCACCCACCCTCCCCAAGATGTACTCCCGTGGGTCAAAGTGGAGTTCCCTTAAGACCCCGCTTAGGTTACTTACATCAGTGTTCTAACAGCCCAAGGTGCCTTCATGCCTGCAGTTGGCATATGAAGGCATATCCATGAAGGTCTGAGGAGCAAAGAATCTCTAAATTTACTTTTTAGGCAGATACTAGAGGGAAGCATTTCCCTACAGATGAAGTAACTCCATTCTAACAAAATTGGCCCGTTTATAAACAATCTCTCTCTTCCAGTGAAGTTGCTGGACTACTTATATGTTTCTTTGCTGAAGTAAGTCTCATCTGTATGAAAAAAAAAGAAACTGTCTCTGCACAAAAATGCTCTCAACAAGTAAGTCCTGTAATAACTCACACTTTTTATGATCTGAAGTTGCCTTCCATTCAGTAAGGCCCCAATAAGAACTAGAAGAGAGAAGAGTGAAGAAATAATATTTAGAAAAAAAAGTCATATTTTTTTTAGTGGAATCAAGATCCTTCTAGATACTACCTCTTTATTTCTTATTTTGATATTTCTATAAATTCCTTGTTGGCAACAATCTCACTCATGATAACTTTCAGGGGCTTTCTCCACTAAATTTTCATCTTTCACACATATAGATGTTTTTTTGCCTATTGGCAATTTTTGGCATTGTTGTTAGAGAAAAGTCATTCAAGGTGGAGGAACTTTTGGCTGAGTTTTGTGGGGGACTCCAGCAGAGAGGATAATTAAGTGGGAGCTTCATTGCATTGATTCCTTCTTGCCTCAGAGGTCTCTTCATTCAGTACCCGCTTCCTCAGGGAAAGAATATCATTATTTATGTACAGACATGGGAAGCAAAAGTTGCAGGGACACAAGGTTTTGCTTCCTATTTTGAATATATGAAGCCTCTGCACTCCAAAGTCACTTTCTCTCTTTGGTGAAAAGATCACACGTCATTTGATTCTTTAAATTCAACTTCACCTCCATGAAGAAGAGATCCCTGTGTGAGAAACCGACTGGGACCTAACACCCTGCAAAGTTCTCAGAGGTTCTGCACTCTGAGCAGAGGGAGTTGATTCTATTTTAAGTCTTCCTATAAAGACTATTACTAAGCAAAGAAGATCTTGTAAAAAATAGCGCTGTGCAGCTTGATAAGTTTCATTATGTGTTATTAAAGCTTGCTGGAAATTTTCAGCTGCTCTGGAGTCTGCTATCAGTGCTGGGGTTTTCACCTGAAATTGGAACACCACCACATTCAAACAAATATTGGAACCCTACATGCAATGGAGGACTTGTTAGCATAGCTTCATGTGTCACAAGCCATGTCTATATCTAACACACACCGCCGTCCTTTTTAAGCAAAAATGATGGAGGGATCGGACTTTACAGGCAGATTGGTCTTGTTGCTGTCAACACCATTTGGAGATTCATCTCCTTTTTTTCACTTCATAATGCTGCAGAAGTTTGTTTCCTCGAGATTAAATTATTTTTCACAGGAGTAGTGAAGATGAACAAATGTATGTACCTTCTCTTTACCCTGGTCTCCTTGGGTCCTTGATTTCTCTTCTTCCTTCTTCCCATTTATTTGTTGAGAAGAAGTTTTAACAAAGCATTTATTCCTTCTGTTTGTTTCAATGGAGCTAAGATACTTTGTGTTTTTCTGCCCATATATCCTCGCTTATGATGGGCAGGTATAGGTGGTGGGATGTGGTTCCTTCACAAATAAATTACTTGCAGCACTCATGATGGGATGAGTGTGCTGCCAGTTGCCAGGGTGCTGCAAGGGAACATGAGGCTGGCAGCAGTGGCTGGGCTGGTCCCTGCCAAGGGGGCTGCTCGTGGGTGGGTGCAGGAGCAGCAGCACCACTGTGATGAAGCTGGAGCCCGAGGGCAGATGGCAGGGAAGAGCGACCGAATGGGGTGAGGGATCCTCTCCAGGGATGCCAGGATGCAACACCGAGGAAAACATATGGCAGAGGGCTGGGGGTGGGTTCCACGCTACCTACCCTACCACAGACCTGGCACTTGTCCACTCTTCTACTCAATACCTCGATGTGCTTCAGGCTGCTTTCATGTACTGAGCTCTCTCCATCAGCAAAAAGGTTTGACCAGCTTCTAAGTACAGAGGAACAAAGTCAGATGTCAAATTAAGTAGCTGTAAGAGGAGTTTGTGCCAAATTGTGTCTCTGGCCCTGTATTTAATCATTGTGAGACCTTTCATTGTACAAGAGACCTACTCATAGACCCCTTTTGTACTTTCCTGTTGTTTGTGCCGGTTCTGGGGCCTCGCTGTGGGAGGAGTACTGGAGTGAATAGGTGGATAGAATATGCCTGTCTCCAGTCTGAACTCAATATACTCACCTCCAGTACTGAATTTGCCCACCTCTTGCAGTCTTTCTGAAACATCAAGCAGGTGGCTGACTATTTTGTATTTCTTACTATATCTCTTTGGTTAAAAGATTAAAAAATACACTTTACCAAGACTGATAAGTAGAAAAAAACCCATGTCATTTACACTTCTTTCCATTAATGTACATGCTTCATTACTGGTAAATATATTCTATGATGTCCATCTCAATGTTGAACATATTTCAATGAAACAACTCAAATGAGTAAATAAAAAGGTTTTCTTTTGGAAACGTCTGTTGGTAACTGTGTGGGGAAGTACAGATCTTACTGTACAGGCACATATTTTCTGCTCTGAAGAGGAGCAATGATCTGTCCTCAAAATCCTGCCACCACCATAGTAAGAGAAATCCACTGAAAATTTTCTTAGTTACAGCATACTAAGTGTGGATTATATTGCTTTGATTTTGTTTTTCCTGGGGAATCTTGACAGGAACAGGAAAAGGCATTATACATCATCCCAGTATCTTTTTCTCTTTTCCCTGTCCTGCTGGATAGTCTCCAGATAGAGGGAACCTGTTTCAATGGGGGTTTAGAAGAGGGATAGCATTGCAAGAGTAGCCAAAACCCATTTCTGTGTTCAAACACAGCAACTGCCATGGGAAGATCTTTGATCAGGTCTAGAAAGCAGAAAGTGCTATCATTTCTAAAGGATGGCATGGTGAAACCATGGTGAAAGAAAAACAATCAAAAAATTAAAGAAAAAAAAAGAAAGGAAAAAGAGAAAAGGAAAAGAAATAGAAAAGAAAAAAGAAACCTTTGGTAAATCAAGTGTATAAAATGTCTGAACATGGATTCCCTCAGTAAGTAGATGGGAAATGCTCTTATTCATAAATATGTAATTTTAAACCAGCTGCTGCCTGAAACACATTCAGAACTGAGGTACCAAAAATTAGTCTACCCCTTTCCCCAGCTCCCTGCAGCCCTTGCAAAATCAGCATGTAATATATTTGTATTAAGAATTCAAGGGGAAAAAAATCTACTTCAAAGAACACCCCATAATAAAAGGACAGAAGAGAGGGGAGAAAGACTACTAATCTCCTTTAGAAAAAAGCCTATTCTCTTTTTCTGTCATGGATACTATAAAAATTTACCACTACTAAACATCCTCTCTAGAGTACTGAAATCTTGTGTCCTCCTGTGTCCTTCTGAAGACCCATGGCTTGTTAGTCAGCTAACAGTGCTTTTTCAATGCCTCCAGCCCTGCCTGAAGCCACAGCAGACAATTCCTTTGACATTGCTTCTTGCCAGCCTCCCTTGCTCTGTCTGTGTTTTAAATGAAGCTCCCAATTCTGATATATCCCATTCTGAATAATACAGGATATGGGAGGCTGCTGCTTGATGCCCACTTAGTCATCTAATGACCTGCAAAATGGGTGTATATAGATAAAAATTGGTTGCAGGGGAAAGACCTCTTTTATCTTTCTTATGAAATTATATTTGGGAAACTGACAAGATCTAAGATTTCTTCTTCCATCACAGTAGAAAAGCTTTTCACAATGAGGATCCCCCTACCTACTGCCAGGGCAATATTACTCTTTAAAAACATTCTTATGATTTTGTACTAGGCAGTGAGTATGTTTCAGGCAAGTTTTCACATCAGTCTGGAATGTTCGTCAACACTGGACATGTAATATCTTTATTATATATTCTCCTGCCATGCAAGGAAAGATCACCTGCTCCCAAGGTAGAGCTACTGGAACTATTGCATTATAAATAACTGGAAGTAATCACTTCTAGGAAGATTCTGCAGTGCTATTTGACTTCATGGGCTTGCATCAGCTGTTTGCCTGCTGGTCTCCCGGTCAAGCCCAAAGATCACAGCCAAAGCTTTGTAGTGTAAAGATTCATACTTTATTTTCTCAGAAAAGTAAAGGAAGTGCAAACACAGATAGTCCTCTCCATTCATAAATTACAAAAGCTGTTCCACCATACTCACCTCTCTGGCATTGCTTGCTATGTGGTAACAAGTGTACTAGTTATATTAACAGGAGCTATTTTGTTTTCATTGGTGTCACACAGGCTTTTACAGATGCAAAAGAATTGAGACCCATTTCAAATGTTTCAAGAGCTTGAGAAGACCTTGGTGGACAAGTGATAGGCTTTGGATCAGGCTCCAAATTACAATGTGTTTCTCTTATGATCCCCAAACAGTTATCACTGTTTTCAAGGGTAAGCTTGAAACAGGTCATTAATGCAATGACTGATGGAACTGATTTCTTCTGCTTTGAAAGCAGAAGACTGAGATGATTATGGCAGGTCACAGCAAGATTAAGAAGCAAATTTCTCAGTAAGAAACCCCCTAGTGGAAAGAGAAATGAGCCAGGGGGAGAAAAATCTTGCCTGTTAGTATTTAAGAGTTATTTAAGTTCTGTCCCTGGCCATAGCAGGGGGGTTGGAACTAGATGATCTTCAAAGTGCCTTCCAACTCTGACCACTCTATGATTCTATGATTCTCTGTTCATTTTGTGTCAGAAAAAAATTGCATGTGTGTAAAGGCAATTATAAAGATTTGATGATAAAATAGCAGAAAGGTATGGAGATTTCTATCAGTTACTTCCTTTTCTTCCATGTTACTTACTAAGAGGAATGGCTATCTTGAAATAATCCTGATAATATAGGTGTGTTGGGTAGTTAATATTCATTATACAGTAATATTTATATGCCAAGAAAATACAAATGTTCAGGGAAAAATACAAAATTTTGGTAATTTCCTCCAGAGGAAATTTCTAAGATACAATGTTTTCCTTTGTGCAAATTTCTTACCACAGGAGGTAGGGTCCTTAAAACTGCATTTTTTTCCCTAAAACAGGTGAGTGAATGGTAGATTTTATTCCTGATTTGTTATAGTCCTCCAACCAAGTGACTGAAGGGCTGGGATTTGTAGCACCTGACATTTGCTGAAGAGGAAAAAGGATATTATTCAAATGTTCTGGCTTGGGATGAAGATATTTCTTATATATTAATATTCCTGCAATCAGGAAGATGCACAAAAGCTTAGCTGATACTAGTAGTAATATCAAGTGAATTCAAATTAGATATGCTTATTGCAGATCAAAGACACTGTTTAATAGCATCATGCTGTTATGGTTGGGAAAACAGCAGATTCTGTTTCATAGAGCTCAAAGATTTTTCTTCTCAGTCCTCTGAATTTCAATGACTTTCCCAGCCAGGATCCTTGACTTCCAAAGTTAAATCTGTAAGCAAAAACTTGAACTCCATACAAATTAAATTCCAAAGCCTTTTCTGTCAGCTGCCTACAGTTCTCTTATGCAACAAATAATGCATTTTAGACAGAAGCCTGAACCTCTACACGTAACCAAGACAGATTAATTAATTTATAATGCATTCCTGAAAGGGGGCTTACCATCAAACTTCATTTTGTTACAAAGCTTATGGCCTGAAAGTTCAGAACATAAATATAGCTCCTTGTCTGTTTATAAAGGAGTTTAAAAAAAAGTCTATAAAGTATTGCTAGAGCGAAGTACAAGTCAGTAAAACAGGATATGAAGGGCAAGCAAATCAAGTGTTATTTCCTGATGATGCAGTTCATAACATACTGATACATGACATGGAAACACTGCTTTAAAACGTAAGCTCTTCTTACATTTTTTTAAAATAAATCTAATATGTGGTGATCTGTAGTAACAAATTTCCAATTAGACAAGAGTTCTATAACAATCATTGTTGAAGCCATGAGCTTACTCAAGAATAAAATCCATGTTTTATTCCCTATTTTGAATTGTATCCACCTTGTTCAGCTACTGCTCACATTTTAATGATCAGGTACTACATACTACCTTCAAATCAATGAGAATTGTTTTCAGTACTGCCATTGATTTTGTATATTTCAGACATTATATCTTGAAAAGTGTAGTTAAAATATGCTGAAGAATAGCTACATTTCTTACAAACAATAATGCACAGTGGCAATGTTAAAGAAATTTTATGGCTGTTAAAGTTGACTAGGTTATTTGGGATGAAATCTGTTTGACTGACAGCATGCTTTTGCTAAGTCTGAAACTGGAGATCTTCCAGTCAGCCAAACACTAAGGGAGAAACCAGAGAAAAGAAAAAGCCTGGGAGAGGTTATCCCGTGTATTTGCTCTGTTCCTGTGCATAGATAGAAAAAGTTCAAGCCCTTCACCTGCATGATTACCAATGAGGCGGTAGGAATACTTCCAGTAAAAAAAAAAAAAATTGCAACAGATAAGGGCATCCCTTGTTTTGAAATGTTTCATTTGGGGAATTTTGATTTGAAAACTCTCATCAAATAGAAGACCAATTTCTTTTGCATCTAAACTTTTTTCAAATGTTAAAAGAAGCCTGCGTGTATTCTTGCTGGCATGGCCTTGGTCAGAGGCCATTAACATAAAGTTGCTATGAACCCTGGGTTTTATTTTTGGCACTTGTGCTCAGTTACCTCAAATAAGAGTGCTCAATACTAGGGGAGAATTAGTTCTCCCTCACACAGCTCTGTGCCTTGTACAAAAGCACATACTGAAACAAAGAACCCTCACACCAGACATCTCAACTCACTTCTGCATTTGTGAAAAGGTTTTTCGAGTATTGCTTTAGTGCCAACACAAAACAAGAACCCAGAAGTGACGTATCAGAAGTTGCTGCCCGGAACTATTGTTCAATTATTCATTGTGGATGCCACGGCTTCTTGTCAGTGTTTGGGGAACCACAAATGTACAGTGCAGTTGGTTTCTTATACATTTAATTCAGTTATCCACACTGATGGTGCCAGAACTCTCTACGTATGAACCGGAAGCTAATTTACTGGGGTGAGCTGAATGTGGAAACCACACATGGGCAGAAATGTCCTTATATGACTGACATGGCCTGTAGAGTGCCACTTGGACCATCACTATGACCAACATTCCTTGATAAGACACACTCTCTTCCCTGCTTCCTCACGAGCATCATGACTGCTGGTACAGTTAAACAAGGAATCCATCCAGGCAGTACCCAGACAAAAAGTTATTTATACAATGTGTGTGTATTTGTAAAAATACCCATAAGCCTTTGCATGCCTCTGTGTCTCTGTTTAAGGACCCCTATGGTCCTTAAGCATAGAAAAGCCAACAGAGTTCTTCTGAAAAACATCCATTTACTTTTGCCAAGATTTTCCCTTGCTTCTGTTGCTAAGCATTTATACAAACAGTCATGCTGATTTTGCTAAAACTGCACACTGGGTTATGAACTTCTCAGTCCAACCACATGTTTTACAAGAAAGTCCTAACAGACCAGGAGGTTCCTAAGATGATTAATGTGTTGAAGAGTTTTCTTCCTTTCTTTCTAATGGTGTTCTAACACAAACTTTAGTACACAGAAAAATTGACTTGAGTTTTTGCGTCTGTGAGTCAAAGTCAAGGACCGCTGTCTTTGAGGAGCTCTCTGCTTAACTGATGACCTTGATTTGTTCAGGACAGATTGGAAGCAGATGGCATATCTAGTTGTGAAAGGGCCGTGCAGTGCCTGCTGAGAGTTTTGTCCTGTCTTGCTTACAATCTTATGATATTGTTTGGTGGGGCTTTTTGTTCTCCTGAGACCAGCTACACCATGCCAACTGCTGTGCAGCCAACAGGAACTGTAAGAGGCAAGGCCCAAGATTTGGCCTTGCTGATGACTAGCTCTTTGAAGCCAGCACTTTGCGTGTGTTGTCTCTAAAGTAGCATTCTTTCTTTACGCTGAATAAATAGTAGGAGAAAAGTAATCATTCTCCCCCCTTTCCAAACCATTCTCCCCCCCTCCACATCCCACACCCCATTCTGGCCTGCACAATCAAGTATAAGGTCATCTGCAGGATGCTCCTCTTTTTCTGTGGAATAGGTCCTCTTACTATTTCCCAGACATTAGTGTTTCCTGTTCAGACTGATTGCTTTTGTTTCACTTTCCAAGGTCTACTTTTTTAAGAGATGTATGTGTTTTGTACTTTTATTCTATTCTTAGGCTAGGGAACGTAGTGAATAGGAAATTAATTCAACCCTGACATTCCTTCAGTTCCTTCACAGCTCCCAAACATACACAAACTGCTCACCTCCTGCCCACCGTTTCCTTTCTCCACGTTTTACCCCGTTGTTTGCATTACTTACTCAAAAAATATTTTAATATAAATAAGCTGTGAGTTTTTACAGCTTTCTCTGGTGCAGCTCAGAGCCTAGCTCTCATGTGCCTCTGCTGATTCCTTTTGTTCTGACAGGATGCAAGTGGTAATCTTGCAACCAAATGCAAGGCACTGCGCTCACTTTCCCAATACCGAAGATAATGTGTCTTGTTCGTAATGAGATTACAATCAAGGTCTGAAATTCCCTTGTCTCAGCACCTCTGCGGGCTCACGCTTTCGGAGGTGATTACATTTCCTACCACTGAAGGATTTTTTAGCACCATTTCTGCAGACCTTGATAGATTTAGCTTTGAAATGAGGCATGTTACTGCTCTAATATTATGCTCTTTGGGTAGACTGTTTGTGTGCTCTGCAGACAGCTCGCTGCATTTTAAAAGCACTATTATTTCCTGCTAGAGAAAGCATCTAAAACTGCATCAAGCAAGCCTGTCCTTTTAAAGGCTTCAAGTTTAGTGTGGGGCCAAAAAAACATGTTGGAACGGGCACAAGATGAGTAGGTTTCAATTCTATGTGATCTTTTTTTCTGGAGTGATGTGTCCGTGTGTGCTCCAGGCATCAACTTGTGTTATGAAAGTTAAACTCTTAGAGGTCTTGGTAATTTCTTACACATCTGCAGTGTACCAGTAATGGAAACAGCACACACAAAAAAACCCAAAAAACCCCACAAGTTTTCACACAGTCTATGAAGTACACCATAACTGCAAACTTTTTTGAATGGATCATAAATAGCCTAGACTGACTTCTGGCATATATAAATTTACCTGCAAATTTCTGCTTGATTTTAGACTTTTATTAATCTATGGCATATTTTGTCACTGGACCTGTTCTGAATTTTTGTGGGTGCCAAAAAGAGAATTTATATCCTTTCTTCACATGCACGTTACTCTGAACAAATATACTTGTATAATAATTGTTATCATGAGAACTCTTTCTTTTCAAATAGATATAGAATTCATTACAGGTGCTTCACAGAAACCTTTGTGACACAGTAAATACCAAGAGTCATTATGTAGCCTTTTCACAAATGCTCACATTTGCACCTAACAAAAGAGCGACTGACAAATACATACCCTTAAAGGCCATTACAGAAATTTTCTCAGCTGAGTAGAAAGTCTGTATACACCAACCTTTTCTGAAGTCAGTGAAGACCTTTCTTAAGAAAGGTCTAGAACATCCAGAGCTAGATCATCTTTATCAAGTAAGATTTTTTAACTCGTGTTGTGGAACTACCGTTTGAAAGAATCTGTGGGCTGGGGTGGTACATGCCAAAGCACCCACAGCTTAAGTTCTTCAGTCAAAAACTGTGGTCCTCAGAATGCCAATGTAGCTACTGCACTGACTGTGAAAGAGCCAAAGCCCACAGCCACCTCTGCCTAACACCTCACTATTAATAAAGTACCCTCTTTTGAAGGTGCTCATATGCACATTTATCTGCCCACAATGAGCGCTTGGCATTTATAGTTCTTGCTAGAGCTTTGCTGGGCTGCTGCTGGCTCAGAGCTGCCCATGCAGGAGCACACCAACCTCTGCTGCTGGCAGTGCCTCTGTGATCATGATGGGCATTTGCTCTGTAGTCAGTACGGTCATGCAGGAAGAGACAGACCTGAGTTTAATCTCTTCTTCTGCTCCAGAGACTTGTCTCTAGAGAACGAGCCTCACTTCATGCCCAGATATTTAAGGAAGCATCCTAATACTCCAGCTAGCTGCTACTTGGGTGGAATAGGAAAGGAGGTGGGGCACAGCTCTTGGCTCCTTTCACTGAAGTGTCTGCTTGGCATAAAAATTCAATATTTAAATGAGAACTACACTCTTCGTCTAGCAATATTAAGCTTGCCAGCAGCAAATGAAAACCATGTCCTAGTCCTTCTTCTAGTGAGTGTTTGCTTATATGAGTAATACATTCTTTACCTAAAATTTGCAGTCAGTGGGGCAGAAGTCTACACTGGGAAGTACTTCTTTTCTACCAAGGGCTTTTTCAACAGTAGTTAAAGTGATTGCCTTGGGAGAGGTTGTACAATCAGTTGGAGTTAATGAAGTGATCCAGGTGAAAACTCACATCAAGAGATGTGAAGCATGTCAAAAGCAGGAAATTAGGAGTACTGAGGAGCTCTGGCTAAAATGCTGTGGTGTCTCAAATACATAAAATAGAATGAACATGTATTTTTAATAGGAACAAAACAAAGAACAAAATATGTTTTTTCCCCAGTTTAAGTTAAAAGTTATTTTGTTACGGAATTTTTAAATCAAGTCTCATTTTAAAGTCCTCTTTACTGGTCTGAGAACTGCCTTTTGATCTATGCATTAACCAAACAGCTAAGGAAATTTTTTCATTGACCTTACTGGAATCTCATTGGTTCTTTTGTGATCAGTGAGGTTTCATGTCACGGTAAACAAAATATGACCACAGCTGAAGACAGCCTTATAGGGGTCCACTAATAAAAAAAGGAATAAAAATCTTTATTTCTAAAGAATACACCTACAGTGTGTGTTTCAGGCAAAGACTTGCTGCTGGAATGCAATACAATTCCAATCTAAAATCAGTGTGACCTTGTTAAACTTGTTTGGAATTGGGACCATGCGAACCATTGGCAGCTGATGTTTGGTCACTTCTGAAGATGGGCAGAGCCAGTTTATCTCTTCCCTCTTTCAGACGCCATGGTGATAGAAAACACCAGGCCAAGATAAAACTGTATGCCAGTAAGTAATTGTTCATTTATCATAGGAATTTCTCTCATCAATTGTCTTCTTGTGGTTATTTAGATTGTCCCATCCTTGACACATATTTCCGTATCATAATGGCACAGGAATGATTATTTCAGACATTCAGACATGGTGAAAATGGCCATATATTTATATACTTGGAAAAGGATGTTACTAATCAGCAGAGTTGAGAACACCATTAATGCTATCTAATAATGCTGATGATCTAATTGTTTTATGAATGAAACTTGGGCAGACTTTGGGTTTGCTAAATCACAGTGTGGTTTCATGCTCTTTTGGCTGTAAGTTAATTGAATCAGACCTACAAGTAAGTTTGTTACAGCTTGTCTCCACAGAATTACAGCCAATCTTGTTGTTTTCCTATTTAAAAACTTGATCCATGTTAAATTCCCTCAAACTACTCAGACAAATGTCATTGCCAGCATTAACTGGCATCAAAACAAATCAGAATTCAGCTTTTTCTAATTTTAAGTAGTTTTCAAAATGACATCATAAACAAACAATAGCTAATCACTCTAAGAATAATTGTCATACTCTTAACATAAATATTCAACTATTCACCAAAGAATAATTTTTATGCCTTGTGTACTCCTACCTGTTATATGACACTACAATTTCCCATAAGAAATGCAGTTTATTTCACCTTTTATTTTTCACTAGGCTTTGTATGGCTTTTTAATGTATTCCTTTGAGAAAAGATTTTATCTTCAATATTAATTAAATCTTACATTGGTCTCTTAAAAGAACCCCTCAGCTGACACCACAGGATGAACTTAAATCGCATCAAAACGTGTTGGAAATTGTAGTTACTGTAACTGTGCAAATAAGAAACATGTGCTTTGGGTGAAACCAAAACCAAAGGTGAGTTTTGGTTTATAACACATTCAATATAATATGTGTTATCTTAGTTATACTATTTGCTTTTCTGAAACCAGGAAAAGTATAAACCAACTATTTTTCATTGTACCTGAAAGATTCCATTCCATTTTTGGTGCAACTGTCACTTTACTTTTTAAATATTATTCCCTTTATGTCTCCCTCCTCCCTCCTCCAGTCAAGTAAACATTTACAAAAATTGAGCAAGTAGAAGTTTCTAAGTGAATATGCTCTTTGAAAAACAAAAGTCAATGTGTATCCTTCTGGAAATGTTGAAAGAAAGTACTTTAACAGTTCTCTTTTTTTCCCCTGAATATTGTCAGTCTTTCCAAAATGCCAGTTTTTGGTAAATTGTCTCCTCATCAAAATATATTTAGTCAGTCCTGCTGTAAATAGAAAATATCGTAAAAGTATGTAAAAATGTGAGCTTGGTAATTTGGCGCAAATCTGAATAAAACACTCTTTGAGAAACAAGCCAAGGTGTTCTTTCCATTGGAGGTGATGCAGAAAATAGGACAGACAGAAAACCTCTTCGGTTTTTCTGTCTTCCACGCTTGTAACCAAAGCAGCCGACGCAGCAGTTGCATGTGATACCCGTCTGTATATGCTTTAGCACCATCTAGCAACCCTCCAAGATACTGCACATCATCGCCTGCTTTCCCTTACGCATATGTCTTTAAGCAGACATCTAGAATATTGCTTTTCATTTCCCCAAATATAGCTGTAGATGTTGTTAAATAATGTTCTATAATACGAAATAACATTCAAGAGTACCGGGGCAAGCCAAGATAGGATTTCCTAAGTACGTCATATTTGCAAACCGCACCACGGGGTGCCTGGCAAGCCCTATCTCCAGAACTGTTTGTATATGGACTATGACTCACGTTTTGCTGATATGTAAGCACATTTGTTAGGTATGTGCTGATATGGTACCACGCAAGGTCCTCTTATCTGTTAATAAATGTAGAAGAGAGGGTCAACATTAAAACTGCGTCACCTTTATGGGAATTGCACTAAGGTCATTCTTTCATTGGTTGTCTTCTAGTGCAAATCAGACTTATAAAATCTGACTGTTATGTATAGCTTTGTATCATCTATTTTTACTTCTATTTCTCTGAAACAGGTATTAGCCAGTGACGATGTGTGGGGCATTTCCATCCAGTTACGTACATCCAAGCTCTGGGCTAGACACAAACCTGTGGCTAAGACAGCACAGTTTTGAGAAATGCTACAACAGGGGAAGATTTTTCAGGTAGTAGCACTGATATACAGTAACATTTTGAACTGCTCTTTAAGGGTATGACTAAGAACTGAACACTAACACAGTTCAAAATGCATTTCTGCAACTGCACACACACACAAAAAAGAACAAAAGCAAGGATTTATTTTGTTCCTTCAAAATTAGAACTGCATTTGACCAGGAGAAGGAAAGAAACTATCCAATAGTGACAAAATAAGTCCTGAAAAAAAAAAAATACAATAACTTTAAATACTCGTATGCATAATGAAAGTTTTGTTGTAATGTGTTCAGAATTGGGGTTTCAATGCCCAAGAAAATGAAAGACATTACCTCTTAAATTGAACTGCATGCATATAAAGATTCACAAAGGGACAAAATCCCCCAAACCAAAAAAAAAAAATAAATCAAAACTGCTTTATCATACGCTCAAGCACAACTTTCAGGTTTTTTGTCCGGACGATGTCACTGATAATCTACTGTATGGTCTATAATGCCAAAACCCTTACTGATGATTAAAGCAAATGGCTAGAACCCTTCTAGCAACAGGAGTCTCCCATTGGTTATGAGGATTTTTCTGAAAAACAAAACAAAACAAAACGAAACAAAAAACACCAAGAAAAAAACCACAAAAAACCCCAAACCAAAACATGACAAAAATTAAACTTTCTGCTAGAATCAGACCTGTTTTGATTAAACTTTCATTGGGAAGGGTTTTTTTGGTTCCCAGGTGGATTTCCTTGATAAAAGTCTAGCAAAAAATGTCTCAAAAAGAGCTTGATGAAGCCAAGTCCCCCAAGGTAAGAACCATTATTTCTAAATCACCTCTGAGAAGTGATAGTCCAAATTACACTAGACAGCCTTCAGTCCAGTTCATCACTTTCCTATTTTTCAGCAGTCTTTTCCTTATTTCTGAAAACAAACTTTTTTTTTGCAACATGTTCCCATTATTTCTTGTTCTGTCTACCCTGGACATAGAGAAGTAGCTCTCCCTGGGGCTATCTTTTACATAGGCAAAGTTGCTACTGTGTCCCTTCTTCAATCTTCTTCTCTTTAGGCTAAATGTCCAAATTCCTTCAATCTTTACTCGTAGGCTCTTAGACCTCTGATCACTCCTGACAGGTTCCTGTCACCTGGGGCTTAGGGCACTGAAGTTGAGAACAAGAGCCCTTGCTTTGCCAAAATCAGATACAATGAAAACAAAAGCAAATAACAGCACTGTAAGAGACAGCATCGCAAAGCAGTACCTCGGACCTAAGTTTTATACATGCTCTCATTAGTGGCTGACTCTGAAAGTAGACAACGATGTTGGCCTAGTTTAAGTTGAGCACAGATGCTCAAATCTGTTAACAGTTTTATTTTACATCACCCTATGTTCTGATAGGAAGCCATGAAATATGCATAATATTTTGATGTCTGTAACTTGTCTGCTCTTTAGCAATGCTTGCAGGCTACCAAGAAAATTGCCAGTCTGGATTTGTTTAAAAAACAAATTTAATTCGCTCAGGGTTTTTAATGTATCCTGTTTGTAAATAAAAGAAAAAAGGAAGCCATTTCTCCTGAGAAGGCCTAAGTCCTCCATAACACATTAAATAATTAACAGCACTCACCACGCCAGCAATTATTAGGAGACATCTCTTGGAGATGGCCTTTTGCTCTCAAGAAACACATTGACTAATTTTGACAAACATCATTGGTCTCAGAAGTGTGCTTATTCTTGGTAGCACATTTAATGATCTGCAGAGCACGTCCCCTTCTAATACTTAGCAGTTATAGAAAGTACCTCCTACATCCTGCAATTAAAGTATAGTCTGTAAAATAATTAGTCACAGGAAAATAATGTCAGACAGGTACACAGGCTCCTAAGATCACAATGATTTCAACAATAATTGTTGAACAAACTAAGGATCTATTCATAAAGCTGCTCAAAGACATAATTTCAATGTTAGCATTATTTTATAAGGAGAGTTTAAGTTTCAGTGCAAATTAAAGAAATATTCTAAGTGTATGAATTTCATAACAGTAGTATATATAGCTTGGATATTTATGAAGAAAGACTACGAAATTAGGATTTCAGTCCTTTTCCAAAATATGTCAGAGTTATAAACTCCTATGTGAGAACTAGTTAGCTAAGCGGAAATCTCATTAATATAATTTAATTTCACAGGCTATTTCAGCAACAACATTCCTACCTTTCCTCTAGGAAGAAAAAAAAAAAAGAGAGAGGAATCATTTAAGAGAAAACAAACTTCAATGGAGCAATAAAGTATTTAATTAGGAGCAGAACTGATATGGTTACCTGTGATAGATTCAGGACATGAATCCAAGCCCTGTGACAAGCTCTTGCCAAAGGCGTTGCCCATTCAGTGCCTCCACGAAGGGGTGCCTGCTCATCAGAGCTACCCAGGATGCTAATCATGTCCTTCTTTGCACATTGCTGCCCACAGGCACTACCTAAACCGTAGTAGCTCCATGGGTCTGCTGGACAGGGGCAGGTGTTTGACTTCACTTTCATTCAGCAGTCAAGTGTTCTTCTTCCTGAGTCTTGAGTGTCTTACATTATAATCTAGAAAATTAGCTTTCATGAGCTTTTGGGAAATTCTGTACAAAGCCGCAGCACAGTTGTCTCCAATAGGAAGAGTATAACATATCCCGTATCTCTTTACAATGGAAATGAACCTTGTATCAAGTCCATGTTTTGTTATAGACAGCTTCCTTTGACCTTGGAGTCTTTGGTCAGTATAGCAGGTTTTTCTGTGTCTTTCCAGTGGTTAATGTTTAAAGTGATGTTGGACTTTTCTACCACACTAGCTTTCTAGTTCACAGGTGATCATTGTTATTATAATTCTGTTTTACTAAAAGGGATTTCCCCATTTTCAAAGGCATTTGATCTAGTGGAAGGTAAGCAGCAGATGGTTTATACAAAATCTCATTAGTCTCTTTGAGAGAATGTTTCATTACTACGTGGGTGGAAACATCCTCTGTTTTCCAAGTAATTGTAATATAGCAACTGTAATGTGCAGTACACAATATTCCAGGTTTTATATAGTAATTGCTTAGATAAGACTCAAGGAGAGAAGCAGTAAGGTCTACAGAACCATTTTTGACCTTGGGTACATCACTTGGGTATTTCCTTTTTACTTGCTGTTTCCATCTTACCTTATAGCACAAGTTCCTTGACACAGAGATTCTTTCATGTATAGTCGTATAACAAGATACCTTTGTACTGCTGAGGCTTCTGTGCTTGGTGTAATAAAAATAAACAACAGTAACAAGAAATGAAATAGTGTAGGCCTTTATCCTGCTGTGGTATTAATGTGTGGAAAAAGGAGACTGAGGGTGCCATCCATGAGGACCTCAGCATCAAGCTACAGAGCGGAGAGATTAAATTCAAGGCATGAAGTCAGAGCAATGAATATCTCTATGCACTGTAGTCACTGCATACAGATAAGTGGCTTTGCTTTTGTCCATAGCTTCAGTTAATAAAAACTTTGAAGCAGAAGAGGGATGGGGAAATAATATCTGATGGCAGCAGTAGCATGGAACAAATTAATGATTCACAATTAGGAACTTAACTGAAACCTGATTTGCTTGAGCAGATCGTGTCATTCTGATCCATACTTTAAGTCAATTTTGAATAACCCTCACTCTGGAGACCAGAGAAAGAGAGCACGTTGAAAACCTGCACCATGGAGTACGTTGTTACAGTTCATCAGTTACAATAAGCACACCTTTGGTTTTGTGCTTCCGTTGTGGGTAACCTGTATAAGAAAGGATAACACCTAAAATTACAATCAGTTCTCTTAAATGAACTATTATAAAATAGACTAGAACAGAACACTTGGCTGTAACTTTTCCTTGTTCTGAGTATTGATACTAGCTCGAACAACTCAGTATTCATGAATAGAGGACTCAATAACATCACAAATGATCAAATCAAATACATTAAATTTTCCCCCACTACTTCTTCAGTTCTAATTATGAACTTGCATGTATAATCACAGTAATACTGAGATGGCAGCTGTAACTGCTGGCACTCTGCGACCATATATATGCACAATCAAACTGCTTGTGTTACAACTGCCACTTAGTGCAGCAACATTCTGCATTTGCTATGTTTAAGTACTGCTTTTGCTACGATCGTTATTGACAGATAGCACAAAAGCTGTCTGTTTCTCTGTGTAAAAAAATCTTTTCTTTCCAGAAGAACTGACTAATTTTTGTGACTCCTGAGGATAGACTAGTCCTAATAAAGATCAATTTGATTCTGAGTTATAACAGATTTATAATGTGGTTTTTCAGTAACATTTTCAGTATGTCAGGAAACCAGCATGTTCTCTCTGATTCGTTCCAATTTGCTTTCTTCTAGAAAGAAAACTAAATGTATTTGAGCTGCAGAGTCAAAACCACACAAAATGTAATCATTTGCAGAAATAACTTCTGTAAAGCTTGCATGTAGACAAGAACCGAACACCCTTATCTGTGGTAGGGGAAGGGGGGGGAGTAGTTACCATCAGCCTGGTGCAAGGGCTGCTGGAACGGGTAGAACACGTTCACAAGAGGGACTGGGCAGGCAGACAACCACGTTACTAGCTGTGTGTGCTATTATTACCTCCATATGTATCATTTACTAAATAAACCTGCGTAGGAAGAGAAAAGGAAGGAAAAAATATTAAGATACCCACTTTTAATTGCGTATCATTTCTAAGCAGCACTTTATGAACTCTCAATGTTAATTCTTAATAGGTATGTTTGTGACTTTTCTTATGGATATAAGGACATTCCTTATGCACATTTTTAAATAACATCTCTAAAAGGCAGGAAAATATATTTTCTGGTGAGTTAAATCTGGACAAGAGGGACCAATTTATATTGAATTAGTCCAAATTTTACAGTGAAAAAAAAATCCATTTTTTTTTCAGTATGTTGCAATACGAACAAGTTAAAACTTTTCAAGGGAGCATGTTGATTTCAGTATAAATTTTTAGGTAAATCTTCCAGCAAATTGACTGTCTGGGTCTACACATTTAGAAATGTCAGATCTCTGATGTCTCACGGTCTGAGATGGCATTTCATGCAGTTGGTCCCTGTCCTTCCCCACCAAAGAGCCCCACCATTACCTCTCTTGCTCTGGGCCCGACACAACTTGCTGGTCAGATCCCTGGTGACAGACATTTCTTCCCATGGGTAGACTTCCACACGCCGGAAGAGAAGTGGCCAACATTATGCCAGAGATTTTCTTCTGCTATAGGGAAACTTTAAACATGAAGACCTGCAGAGCCAGTGAAGACAACCACGTTGTGGTGGGGTTAGGGTATTGTGTTAATTCCAAGAAACTAAAATTTCAAAATTTTAAAAGAGAATACTGTTTCTGGTTTGACTTCCGTGTTCTTCTCAACTTGTGAGTCTTTAACATGGAAATCTGGGGTGTAATATTTTTTTGTGCCTGTATTTTCTTTTCTCTGTTGTAACAGCTAAAGTTATTAGAATGCTTTGACTTACAGAGCAAAAGAGCATAATGTTATGACTACATACAAAGCTAGTTTTGATGCTACCCAATATATCGGAACAGTCTGTCACTCCTTTTCAGCCAAGCAAAATCTACCAACTTGTGCATTTTTGGCAGTGATATGTGTTTTGGAGGAAAGCTGCTATTGTTTTGGTGCCTTATTTCATAACAGAGCTTAACTCTTCTACAGATGATGTGCATTAGACAATTACAGGTATTAGTTTCAGTGATGTTTCACCTAAACTTTTGCAGCAACATCTACATACCCTATTAAGAGAAAATTCATATAAAAATAAAGCTCAAAAGTTCAAAAATATCAAGGCCAGTGAAAAACCATTCTTTCAGAACTGCATTCAAATGAAAGAAAAAAAAATACCCTCTGCCAAAACTAAACGAAAAAAAAACCCCACTAGTCATTCATCTCATTCATCCAATATTAATCATCATCACAAGTAATAAATAAATATGAGAGAAGAACAATCTAAAAATTAAGACAAAAATAAGAACATGGAGCATTCTGCATTGTCTGAGTGTATCCACAATCATTATAATAAGAAACTCTCTAAATTAAAATAGCATGGCCCAGGTGTGCAGACAGCCTCAAATTTACTGTACTCGGATATCAACTTAATATAAAGTAATTTGTGTAAGGATGAATTGTGAGTATGTTAAAGCTTCCCAATTGACAACACACATAACCAAAAATGTCTAATAAGAGAACACTTCCAGGCTTATCATTGGCACTTTGCAAATCATAAAGCATAGGCAACAGTTAGAGCAAGAAACCCTTATATGACCCACAAAATAGTTGTTCTTTGACCTCCTATAGGAGGTCCTCCTATAGGACTTAAACCACAAAGACTTAAGGTTGGTAGGAAGTCAAACCCTTCCCTCCTAAAAGAAAAAGCAGGGAGAATTTTAAACTACTACTTCCTAATTTGCATTATTTCATATTTCTGAGGGAAATAATTTCTAGGATTAAATTTGATCAAACTTATGTAGAGTCAGAAAGAAAATGTGGGAAATGAAATGTAATGAAAATGAGAAGATCTTTCGCTTCTGCATCTCAAAGCAGCTCACCAACTCCAAAGCAACTATAACGTAATGACTGACAAACTGAAACTCAGCAGTTCACTCTCTCACTAGGAAAAGAAGAAGGGAGCAAAGGGAAGCCTGGCTTTCAGGCCAGGTGGTTAGAGATTTGTCTATAATGCATGCTCCCTCTTGCTTTTTTTCTCTCCCTAGCACATCAAATATTTAATCAGCCGCTGCAACACTAGGTGCTGTGGATTACATTGTCCCTCACAGTCTGCTGTCCTGCAGAGGGCAGATGGCTCCGGATCACAGCAAGTCTCTTCATCCTGTTACCTACCATCCCATCCACTCGGCCTCTTTCATTCCTTCGGGTTGAAATCCCAGACTTGTTTAGGCAACACCAAAAACCCATGTTTTTGAGCAGAGCCAATATCCTACCCTTTGCTTTAAAGTTCTGAAAAAAAAAAAATAATCACACAAACATTTTGATTTTTCTGAGGGAAAATACATCATTAATATCATGGTGGTAGAGTACATGATAGACATATTTAGAGGTTCTTCACACATAGCAGCATTTCAGTTGCCCAATATTTCAGCTCCTTTGGACAAACAAACATGTGGTAAAATAGAATACTGATATAATGAAATGTCATTTGTCATTCAGTGTTACAGATGATGTTACAGAAAGCACCAAGTATAGAAATCTGTGTACTGAAACCAACATTCATCTTCAAAAAATCAATGTGCTAAGTAATAATAACTAGCCTGAAAGAAAATATATTTGCAGAAGCTCAGCTACGCATGAAGAAAATGGATGTGAGTAAAGAAGAAATGCTCGACAAGAAAGAATACAGCAATTTTTTTATCTTCTCAAGATTTACCTACATAAAAAATTAGCTTTTTTTAAAAAATCATATATTATAAGTTACATCAAATTCATTACCCATTTTGGGAGCTCAAAGGTCCACCTTTCTGTTAAAACAAAACTATAAAAATCCCACGAAGGTATTAACAAAGAGAATCTCCCAAATTAGGTAGTACACCAGAACCAAAAAGTATGTTTAAAGCAGTCGCACAGTCCATATGTTACATTAAGTAAGAACTCATCCAGCAATATTTTATTATTCGGTTGTTCATATTTAAACAGGAAAAAAAAAGAAGAGAAAAAGCCGTTCACACTTCTAATAACTGTTAAGACAACTTCATCGATATTTGTATCTAAAATGAAACATAAAGTATGGTAGAATATTTTAATTAACTTGAGTTAGGTTACTTATTCCAACTAACTTAGAAGAACTCCATCCCTCAAGGCAGGATACTCTGCAGTAATGCCTGTGTGCAGGAGAAAACTTAAAACCATGTAGCATTCTCACAGTTCTCAAAATCACAGCAAACTGAAAAGAAAGAAACTCTTCACACATGACAAATTCAAGAAGTAGATAACCCACCAGAGTGGGTGAGGCTAGGATAAAGGAAAGTCCCATAATTAAAATTATTACAATACTGAAGGACTGAGCCAGAAAAATTCTATAAACAAAATGAAGTCCTCCTGCAAGGACCGTGGAAGACTTCCCTGACACTTAGCAATGTTTCATCCATGGGAGGGACTGCAGCACACATTGGAAAAGTCGTAGATACAGAGACCTCAGCCCATTGCACAGGAACATCTATAAAGCACTTGAATTCATGCAGATCCATATCTACCCGACTCAGAGCATTGATGTTCTTCATTTTGGTTACCCCAATGGGGAAGTAAAATACCCAAACAGAGGACCTCCATGGTATTATCCATATGCTTGATTCCTAGCCTTATTTCTGGGAGGACAGCACAGGTTGACTGCTAAAATGCTGGGGAAACACAGCCATTACCAAAATGTGGACCTCTCACAGCAAACCAGAAGGACCAGCCCAAACTCCTGGACACAAAAGACAGTATGTCAGACGTCCCTAGTGATGAAGATACTACCAAAAAGTGAAATCTTGTTTGAGCCAAAAACAATTTGAGGAATTATACCAGAGTGACATTTTGCAGAATCTGGCATCCGCTTAGTGCTCAGTGCAGCATGTAAAAGCGCCTGGTGGACAATTGAGCCTATTTGTTGTGAAATGTTTTACCTAAAAAAGCACACAGCAGCTTCATTATAGAGGAGCTTTGAGATAAATTATAGCTAAATCTATTTAAGAGCTATAGACTATTATTATAATGTCTTTCAAGTTTGTTTACTGAATAACTGAATATCTTTAGTTCTGGATTAGGGACCACGAACTATAGATCTCAAGGGCTGTTGCTGTTACTTATACGTTCTTTAAAGGAGGTACTTTTTTTTTGTTTCAATCTTAACTTATTTACACCTAACAAGCTCAGAGAAAATCCCTTTCTAGGGCTCATAATTTATAGCTCATAACTTCAAATTCACTGAAATGTATAGACAATGCTTTTCTGATAAAAACTTTGCATCCCAGAATTTGATGAATAGAAAGTCTGCTCCTAAATTGTTTTAATTACAAATTCAGTCAAGAGTGCCTCTCATTCTCTTCTAATGTAGTTCTGATTCTAGAAAGTGAGAACATTAAAAAGTTTCCTTTAACGCCCAAGATATTTTTAAAAGCAAAAGATGTTCCTTTTGCCTTTGCTTAAATCATTCTGTTGTTCCTGCTTGAGAACAATGCCTAACTCATTTAAAGAAAGCTTTTTTCTTTTTTTTCTTTTTTTTCTTTTTTTTTTTTTCTGTTGCTATGCAAGAGATACAAGTTGCTTTCTTGTTTCATTTTATGAAAAATTATCTTTTCAGCACCAGGAGTTGGTTTCTGTGTTGTCCACTGGATCTGAACGTAACTTTGTGCAAACCCAAAAACAAATTTGGACACACAGTAAGCAGTGGTGTGTAAATGAGGTCTGCTGAGAATTACCAGATCTAAAGAGAAATCAACAATCAACAAGCTCCAGAAACGCAGCCTAAGCACCATGTCAGTGATGGTTCTCTCAACAAAAATAACAGTATTTGTAACACTTGCTGTAAGCAAGCATGAAATTGGAGGCAATCTCAAAAGAATAAATTCGCGGTGTTGTATATAGAAGTGCTTCATGCTAGTAAATGGACCTTAATTAGAACATCACTGGTGTCAAATTTCTAATAAAATGTTTAAAGACAAATGGAGATAGCAGAACCTTGGGAGCTCTGCTAATGTAGAAACGGCTGTTAATTGCTGGGGATTTACATTTTTACATTAGCACAAAGTCTGAGGCACGAAACTGATAAAAAGACACAAAGGCTTTGTCTGCAGCTAAGCTCTTTTCAGATTGCCACGTAAATGGCGTGTTCAGCCAGCGTGGAGCATCCACAAGCTCTCAGAGCCCTCACCACCACCTCCTCCTCTGGTGCAGCCCACGGGGATTAACTCCCACCTATGCTCCCGGTCATGTTTTATTAGTACTTGCAAGCAAGACATTACCACAGACTACCTGCTTCTGCGTTTTGAGGTAATTCAGTTTTACCCAGTCTTTCCTAAGGTGTCTGGGAGGCAGAGAAGGATTGCCATTTTGATAGCCTCATTGCCTGCTTCCTTGAATCTCTCCCACCACCACTGGAGCATGACATAACTATCCTCTGAAGCATAATATTCTGCTGAGCTCCACATGGATTTTCAATAAGAAATTTGATAACAGATTATTGCTTGTCTTCAGTGAATGACCCGAGCTCCTCTCTGGGGTCTCTGAGGACCAGACCATTAAAAAAAAGCGATAAATTTAAAGCTACAGATAGCAATGCATGGAGACACTTGAGGGAAACGGATCCAAATTACTTCTGTCCCTCCTGAAGATGCCAGGCATGGTTGGCCAGTGAAAGCAATAGGGTCATATGGCCAACCCAGCTAAGAACTGAAAAAAAAAACCAAACCCAAAACTGAAAATAAATTCTTCCCCCCCAAAAAAAACCCCCACAAACAAGTAAAAACAGTTATACCATACATATGTTTTAATTTCCTCCTCAAAATACAGAAATAATCTTCAAATTGATGTCTCCTTACAAAATGAATAGTTTGAAGCTTGGATATTTCAAAATGTCTCAGTACTTTCAAAGTCATAAAAAATTCACAGACTCAGAAATGGTCATTTGGGAGGTGTGGGGGTGGAGAGACTCTGTTAGAGGAACAGGCAGAAATAACCTGGGCAACCGAAGTCTATTCTGCAGGCTGTTGCGCCTCAATAGCAGAGGATGGCTGTGCAAAGAGGCAGAGGGAAGCAGAGATATATATGTGCATATATATTGGTACAAATGCACTTTATCAGATAAAGGTCTCTCTCTTGCGTTTCTGGCTAGAACACCACCAAAGCATTGAGGAAACTGCTTCAAGGAAGCAAGCTCCATCCTCACATGGATGTCACTGGGATGCGACAGAGACAGAAGGCGGTGAGCTCAGAGATGAGGAATGGGGAGGCTGTTCCTGAGCCCCTCTGTCCTGCCACGTGCTGCTCTCTGCAGACACAACCTTCTCACCAGAGGCAGGTTCTGAGTCTCTGCTCTAGCGCTTATACCAGCCACCTCTCTTGCCCACCTCCTCCTGCTCCAACAACCTCCATGCTCTAGCTATTACTTTTCACACGACTATTTGTAGGAGAACTGAAGGGAGCGTGTGTGAAAAAAGGTAAACATGGAATCTAAGAAACAGACCTGTAGTGGTGACGATGGTCTCTGGACACTTCTGGTTTGGAGGGGATCCCTGGAGGTATTGAGGACTTCAATGGACAAGGCACTGAGCAACCTGAGCTGATCTGGCCTTTCTTTGGGCTGGGTGTGAGCAGATGCTCAAAGTCTTGGACTTCAGAGAGGTTCACCTTTCACATCACTGCCCTATATCCTACTGCTTATTTGGTAAAGACAGAAAAAGGAATGACAACAGGGATCTAAGCACTGGATTTGAACCCACTGCAAAAAAAAAAACCCAAAAAACAAACCAACAAACAACTGTGTTGGTTTTTCATGCGGTCTTTTGAAGTAATTGGTTTACATAACATTCACTATGTTTCCATTTACAGAGAGGAAAACCAAAGCACTGCTAGAGGTTAAGTGACCACGTAGGCCACGTTTTCCTTCTTCTTGCACTGCCTGAGAACAGCTTTCATAAGGCAGATGCAGTAGGGCTGGGGTTTTTTTCATCTGCTGCAGTGATTTTTCAATTCTGTTGGCTAAGTAAAATCTGCTGTTCTGAATAGCAAAGCACTCACTTCTGTGTTCAATCATCTTTAAGGGACTAATAGTTGTAAAGCATCTTCAGTTCATCTAGGGAAGGCCTATAATGCCAAGCTGAGTGTGCTTTCAAAGGCAGACAGTACCCGGAAACCCAGATATCTCATTCTGTAGTAAATAACAATTAGACATTTTTAACAAGTTCTGCTATTTCAGAACAAAATAATTAAAAGTTAAGCATTAAAGTGCAAGAAACACTTCTGAGATGAAGTTCGTTTTATTAAGCTATTTCAAATACTAAAGTTTATTACAACAGAGTTTTTACTCCTTTAATTGAATTTCTGGCACTAAAAGCTTGGCAATTTGAATATCTAAATGATCTGTAAGGAAATACTTGGAGTTACGTATATCTTCTAAGTAATAACAATAAATTATTCCACACTTCTATAGGATGGCTCATGGCATTATCTCAGGACTAGCACAGGGAGATGCATTTAGTGATTCCATCCCAGAAGAGGCCAGGACTAAAGTGGGGTTCATTAAGTCGTACTTCCGTCTCTGCCAGTGTTTGTTGCAGGGACACAGGGAATGAGGACATTTTTAGTCCTGATCCACAGTTCCCGAGCTATTCCTGCCTTCTGTCTGATCCTGCAGGAGTTCTTTCCCACTGTCTGTCCCATCTAAGAGAATGGCTGCTTTTACACCAGGTAAATAACCCTGGTCAGGAAAGCAAAACGTTTGCAGTTAGTTGGAAGATTCAGTAAGGGCAGAGGAGTCATTTTAATCCTTAAAATCCTTAAAATAAATTGAAATCACTTTCAAGTCATGTAAACACAGCCCGCATTCTTGCTATCAGGCACTATCTTTGAATTGTCAATACCTAGACAAAACTCTAAGGATATATTGTCACGAATTTTTTTATTAAGTAAACAAAAAAGAGCTTTCTTGCTCTAAGGCTTCTTTGCCAAATGTATTATTAGGTATTACATAAATACTGAGATTAACCCCTCTGTATTTTGTTTATCCAGTATTAAAACCTGCTGCATTGACAGGCATGGTGATCATGCTGCAATGAACTGGAAAGCTAAAAGCCAATCTAACTATATTTATTATGCAAGAGCAGTCAACAGTCAAGTTAATAACATTTTTTACAATTAAATTTGTAGGTGTGAATTGAAAGAAGCTAGAGTAAGATGATTTTTTTTTCTTCTATGCAGGTTACCATTTGACAAGAACACATTTACAGATTTCATGGTTACTGAGAAAGAAGAAATCTAAGTACCAAATTCTGATATTCTAAAAGAGCTCAGTCTTTTAAAAGACAGCTTTGCTGGATTAAGGACAGCAGGATTTGGTTCTGAGCTTTTGAATGATGAAACTCATAAACAGTTTTGAAGATGCAAAGTCAAGAAAATAGTAAATAAAGGTCTTTGAAGGATTAACTGTAAAAAAGATTCCACTAATCACTGCTTATGAAGGGGTGACCTTCAACATAAATAGAGCTATTTTGTCAAACCAAAGTCGATTTGATGGAAACAGAACTAACAGGGAATAAAATCACAAATTGTCTGCAATCAAAATGCTTTGTGCAAGGTTATAAAAACATTCAGTACATCTATCAATGGCAGGGCACTCACATATTTTAGGTCTATGATGGTGAAGAGTGTGATATAATAGACTCATAGTCTAAGGCCAAAAGGACCATTAGATCATTTATCCGACCAACATCATAGGACATCACATTTCATACATACCACTACACTGAGCCCAGCAGTTTTTATGGGCTAGACTATGGCTTTGCTATAAACTCTAGGAAACGCATATTCTTGCATGGTCTGTGGAACAAGGTTCTACTGCAAGGCTGCAGTTCAACTGCTTGAGTCTACCGTGCACTGAGGAGGCAAAATGAGAAGGCTGTCTCCACTCCCCTCTACAGAACAGCCCCAACTAGCATAAATGCCAAACAAGAGCTTGAGATATACGGTGGCTAGTCCTAGAGGGTGGAGAGAGACAGCCCTTTCCAGCCTCAGTTATGGACCTCACCTTCTCCATAAGAAAGAGAAGTTCTTGGACTGGCCCCATCACCCTTCTTCAGTTTTTCCTCTGCCTTTTTCTGTTCTTAGACAGGAATGAAACCTTCAGTCCCTCTCCTGAGGAAGAGGAATCTAGTGAAAATCATTTGATCTGTGCTGCAAAGAAGCTTTGAGAGTGCTCCAGGGTTCAACTGGCCTGTATTAACTACCTGGTACGTTGAGAAAAGTGTGAAAGGAGATGGTGCCATAAAAGTACGAATTCAACAGAGTTGTAAATAAAGGGGTGTCTTCTGAACACAGGTCACTATCCTACAGCTAAACACTGGGCACTACAGCTGCCTTTCCTTACACAGGCATCAGTCATTAGTTCAGACTAATTTTCTTCCTTTGCCCACTTCAGAAAAAAGAAGAATGGGAGATGGTCATATAAGTCTAAGTCCATTAAAGCATCGGCTTTACTGAGGTTTGGACTGAAACACAAGGGAGTTTTACAGATACAAAAGCAATGAAAAGGAAAGACCTGATTGCAATAACCAGGCTATAGGATACAGTTCCCTATAGTGGACAAAAAGCAGAGGACAAAAAGAAAGACAATATTTCTTAGTTGTGTCTTGAGTAAAGGGGATCACTTCAAAATATAATATACCAAGGATTCCACATGCATTATCACAGACAGAAGGGAAACAGTTATATTAACAAGGATTGTTGTCCTCTTAATCACTGTTTTCTGTAGAGGAAAAAGTTAGGAAAATCTGTTTGGAATGGGTAATGAATGCATGATCTTTGAATGACATACATAAAGAGCACGTTCATCCAAGTGTTCAAGCAATCTGCAGATAAAGTGGATTATAAAACTCAAAATAGAAATGAGACACTGTTAGATCTAGTGATAAGTGAAGAGGAACTAAGCATGCCCTGGACTCAGCTGGGATGGTTGAGTTTGTGTAATTTTTATATCTTTGGATGTAACAAGAAGTAAGACAACAGGGAGGGAAAAAGGAAACTAACACAGCAACAACCTACAGGCTGCCTACTCATTACATCATGCAAAATATCAGCTTTTTCCCCTGCAAGTTACATTAAGAAGTGGTGGTGGCAGGATGGGGAGAAGACAAAGGAAATATAATAGTTTTGGCAAGAGATAAGAGAGAAATGAAAGAAGTGACTAAGGATCTCTTAGATAAACAGAGGTCCTTTATATCAAGAGCTGAAATACTGCTTTTTTATACAGAGTTTTAAGCAACTCACAATCAAATCTGACAATGTGCTGAATATTACTGGAATATTTCTGCCTTTAAAAGAGCACTTTACAAAATTCATGCATGCATTTGGATTTCTTTATTAACATATTATTGTATTTATCAGTGTTATCTTTTGGTCTCTCTGAACCACCCAGAGGCACAACTGCCATTTAATTTATTATTATTTTTTTCTTCTCCAGGCAACTCCATGGTTATATCACAGCATTGGTTTATTCAGTCCAAACATTACCTATTGATCTAAAACAGATGAAGTTGCAATTCATTCTACTGCTTGCGCTCCCTCAGAGACTTTACAGCTCAAGCGAGTGCATGCCATAGCCAAACTGTGGAGAAAGAGGACATCTTGCAAAAGGGAACTTGCTAAGTTTTTCATTTAATTTTCCTTTGACATTTTGAAGGAAATGGGGCAGATCTCCTCAAATTAATGAAAGGGCAGAGAAACCTTGACAAAGAATATTGTTAGGCCTATGAACAATAAGTGTTATTTTTTATACTCAGTGAGCAGGGAATTTTTATGTCTTAAACAGAGGAAAAAAAGGCAAGGAGTAATTAGACTCCTTAATAGTGAAATACAAGTATATGAATAGTTTTAGAGAACTGTATATCCACAAGGTCAGTTCAACATTCCTATTAATTTAGATCTGAGATTGTTTCCATTATGCACAACTAATACTGCCTTTCCAGAGACTCCCGAGTTGTAAATAAAGTGACAGACTTTTATGTCAGTAATTGGGTGGTATTGAGTTATTGAGAAGTGGGCTGAAGGGGCTTGATAATGTTAATGAAAGCTCTTGCACAATGCATGTACTTGAAAGGAGTACAAAGGTATAACTTGTCTAGGATGGCCTATTTCAGTAGTCAGTAAGAAGATTAATATGATGGTGTCAAACAGAGATAATTGATACCAATTTTATATATTTAAGTTTCTATCAAGGAAGTGCACTGAAATCCATCATTCCATTTGCAGTGACAAGCTGGCGTAATAGCAGCAGAATTTTCAGGTTTAATTCTTTCATAACTTGTGATAAGCTGTTATTCTAAATTATCAAGATTATGAACTGGCAGATTCAAAGATCACACTTGGGGCCCAGTAATGCTTTCCATATGAGAAAGGTATTAAAAAAGATGGGAAAATATTTTCTAAGAACAGAGCTACCAGGGAATGCTGGAAGTCTATAAAAATCTTTTCAGATATAAGGCTACCACACTTCTCTTTTCTTTCTGATAGGCCCTACATGGAAAGTCCGTTCAGGTAGTGATCCCAACAACACTTCATATTTTTGTGCACCTTTCGTAGCAGCATCAAACCTCTCATCACTATCTGCCGTACACCCAGAAATCCTCACCATCCCCAATGTGTCCTAAAGACCCAAAGGTCACTGAGAGCATTCAGCAAGAAAGCACTGTACAGTGATTTGCTGTGTAAATAATCAGTATACCAGCTTGGAGGTATCAGTTAACAGTGAATGAGTAACACACCAGTTCTTCATGTGCACCAGTAATCTATCTCTTCCAAGGAACATCATCTTCTTGAGAAAGATGGAGCTCCACCAGGGAACTCCACAAAGGCTTGTGTGCACACAGCAGTCCTAACAACTGGAATGGGCACTACCTGAACCCTATGCAGAATCATGTGGGATCACACAATGCTTCCTATGGTCTGTCCTGACTACTGTGCACGTATAACCTCTTGTTCTGAAGGTTACTGATGTTGAACTGCTTGCTAAGGACCGTTCTGAGCCTATCTGACCGGCACAAACACTGCCAAATCTTAAGTAGCAGTCCTACTAAGCAATACAGTTCCAACACATTTTCTTCTTCATTCAGAGATGTTTCAATAGAACATTGTATTCTTATTCAGGTTGAGTGGAAGCCCTGTATTATCATTTTATTTACAGTTTTCTTACAGTCCATTTAGCCACAATCATCTTTGTACACACATGAAAATTTTAAAAATAAATACTGAAGACCCTGCCCTCCTGCAGACTGACATTTGAATAAATTCTTTGGCATTGCTTTCTCCTTCAGCATTTTTTGTTTTATTTTCTGTTATGCTGTACAAAAAATTGGTATATAAATACATCACCAATCTCCATATGGTTTCAATATTTCATCGGCTGGAAATTTATTAAAAGCTTTTACAAAAACTTTCTCTAAATTACAGCATATACATGTCACTGGACTGAACTTCATCTTTTGTTTACTTATAAATAAAACAGAATGTTACATGGCAATTTCAAATTTGCAATGATTTGTGCCAGTTGTCTTGTTCTAACTTTTTAATTTTGACAATGCATTTACAGGGCCCATGTGGTGGGAGTGCATTTTTACTCACTCTGTGATGTTCTGATTTTAAAAGGCATGTAGGGTTTCTTTGAAGCAGATGAGGAACAGCCCCAATGTTTCCATATTCTTTTTATTCAAAGAACGTAGACCTTACACTTGTGTTTGGTTAGGATAAAGGCCTCTTACTTTCTTGTCAGTGATGATGTTTAATCACTGGGAGTTTAAAGAAGATATATTTAACATTAATTACCTCCCACGTTTAGTTAGGGTGGATATGGGGCTTTTAACCTATCCCTTATCCAGGCTGCGAAAGGCATGGCAGCCTTTCATAACACAATCCAGATTCCTCAGGATGCTTTACAGAAGCCCAGCCCAACGTGATAAGTCCTTCTCCTTCTCCTGGTCTCTGTGTTTTCCGTGACTGATTACAAAATGGAAGACCAAGACCAAAGACTCATTCCTTCTCAGTAAATCTGCAGCAACCTATGTGCTCCTCCCTAACACCTGATGCATCAAGAACGCTATCCTATCTGTCATTTGACATGATTTTCAGAGGAAATTTTGGTATGTTGTTAAGTGACTTTTGGTAACAATTTCCTATTTATCCCAGAAAAATATGTGTGTAGGTTGGGGTATGGAATTGGTAAAAGAATTCTCTAAATGAAATGTTCAGTTAGAAAATGAAAGTATTTCAATTCAGATGGGCCGCTTCTGTTTGTCACTGGAGTTGTATTTTTGCTGTGTTTAATCTCTGTTCCCTTTGGGCTCATCTCCTTGTCTTGAACTCTTATTAAATATACTTTTTATGGAAAATATCTGGTTTTCTAAGCAGGTCCCAAGGCTTGGTGAGTATGATAAGAGATAGAAAAGAGTAGAGACATTCGAATTACCTGCTTTGTACAAGGAGAATCTGAATATTATTTAATTAACATTAATACTAAATATTGTTACTAATACTATAATTAATGTAAAGTCTAATTTATGTTTAAAATTCAATGATGAATCTTATAATATACATCATAGTATGACATATAAAATACGTATTTTTATTTTTATACATATAATATAAACATTGTAATATGCAAAGTGTGCAATGATACATTATTTTTTATATTAGTATAATTAATACGCATATTATGCATTTATGCAGGAGGACCTGCAATTTGGCCTTCCTCTGAGAGGAAGAGGCCATTAGTCTTGTATAAACTGGGATATAATTTTCTAAAAACTTGTAAAGAGGAAGAGAGGTTTCCTTTTTCCATCTTCCTTCTTTAGATGTCTGTTAGCTTTGTAAAAAAACAAACATGCAAAAAATGTCATCAACCAATTTAAGTATTTGGTATTTTAAGTCACAAAACCCACAAGCATTTAAAAAAAATCCTAGTTGTCAAAAATGCCCAAAGACAGATATACTGTTTGTTCACGTTTACATGGTTTAAAAGTTATTTGCAATGCACGAACACAGTTCTTCTATTGTGTGAGAAGCAGCCCATGACCAGGCTGCCACAGTTCTCCAAGGATGACAGATTTGGTGCACTGATTTTATATGAGAGCTCGTAAAACCTCCACACTGGAGAAGGCCATTGATAACTTCATTCTCCTGTCTCCCTTACCGCCCTGCACAGAAGGAGGCCTGGGTGCGGGGACCAGTGCTTTGGGCTCCGGCGCCTTCCTCACCTGGAGCCACCTCTGGAAAACTCCCACAAAGCCACGTTCTGCCTTGCAGCATTGGCAGTGGGCACTGCAATTCTCTGAGGGTCTTCTTCTGAAGATCCATTTTGCACGACAGTTCCACAGACCCTAAGCCAGGGGCGCTGCAGCAGGACCGCGTTTAGCCAAATCTACTGCCTCGGCCAGCTGAATGTGTGACTGCTGCCTGATCCAGATGGCCACCAATAAATGGCCAGGCTGGACCACGATGGTCCTAATTTAGGTCAGCGTATGCTGATATCGTCAACCGTCTTCCCCCAGGTTTTAATTTTTTATTATGCCACATGTAAATCCTGAGTATTACATCAGTTTCAGTGAAATGTAAACAGCTCTTTATTTCATTTTTTTCTGGTTAGCGTACAGATACGAAGGTTGAAAATCAAAATTAGGGAATCTTAGAATATGCCAACTTGTTCATTATCACTTGAAAGCTAGTTAAAAATAAGCCCCAACTAGGTAACTATATTTCTAGTCACAGATACAAGTTCTTGTGAAATAAAGGCAAAAGTCAGTACATGAAATAATATGGAATTAATTTATCATTCGGTAATGCAAACCAAAGCATGATTAGATTTAATTAAATAAAGTACAAGGAAGAAAACAGTGTAATTTTGTTTTCTTTATGATTTTAACTGGCTCTTTCCTGCTCAGATATAGGCTGTGTTTGCACTTCAGGCGGTTTGTTTCACATATTTCTTTAGCAAGCCTGCTTGGCTACACTGTCTTCTGCTCTTTGCCACCATATATTTGGGCCTTTTTTCCCCTCTTCTGTTATCTACTGTAGATAAACAAGAAAACATGAAGATACTTTACCTACACTGGGAGTGGAGTATTTACATTTAGTGATATAAGAATGCCTAGTAAAGATACGAAGCTGAAAAGCTGCAGCAGGTTCAAAGCTCAAACATCTGACTTATTAATTTCAACCGAATGTTGCCAAGCCCTGGATTGCCTCAGGGGCCTGCTGCTTAGGTCAAGAGCAACAAGCAGTGATGAACTGATGTTGAATAGACTCCTACAGGATCCAATACAAGTGCATCCCTTCTTTGGAGGATCATAAAGCAAAACAGTATTGTGTTATCTGGAATATGTGCCAGGTAGATGACATTAATAGGAGAGATATGGTCCCTGGGCATCTTCACTAAGCCTGGTCCTTTCTCACTCTACCACCAGACTCTGAAAAAGTACTTTTCAACTCTTTCACAAACACTAAATATTTAAGTTTCTAAATTTAGACAAAAAAAGAAGTTGCTGCTTAATAGAAACATTCTTTCTATTCGACAAAAGGGGCTGAGGCTAAAGTCCCAGTTGGCAAAGACTATGGACATGCTAAATTTCAGACTTGGGGAGGGCCCCACCTAATGAATCGTCATCCCTATCAGGATTTCATTTCAGACCTCTCCGTTGTAAGTCAAACCTGTTCACTTTCAGACTTCTGTACGACTGAGATGTAGGTACAAACTTTTAGCCATGCTGCTCAGAAGTGGCAAAGTTTGAAAACCCCCTAAAATTTAGAGTATTCTTTCTCCATTCCTTGGAGTGTGACCACAAATACAAATTAGAGGTTGACAATTCTCCACCCTGGAAACTAGCAAGGTTTGACAGTACAGTCACTCACTTAAAATAAGACAAACTAAGCTAAAAACCCAAACTTTACTTCTTTGCAGCTTGATGTTCACTGTTACTGGTATCCTCCTGCCAGATGATCCTACTTGCCCTATACTATAATGTATGTGTGTGTCTAAACGACTAAAAGCTTTGCTAAAATAATTGGGGAATGAATTAACACTGATGTCAGCTGCCTTAATTAATGTAAAAGCCAGATAGAGTTCTCAGAGGGACAGTCTTTGCATTACACTTATATTCACATTAGAGACACAACTAGACCAGAAATCTTACTATAATCAGGCTTAAAGAGATGGCATTTAGAACAGGTAGGAGGAAAAGATATTATGTGGTCTGGCATTACCTATAGCATATAAATGAGAGCAGTTAAAGACAGCAATGGATCAATTCTGATCCAATTCCTTGCAAGTGAAGCTCCACGTCGATAGAGCCCCATGGTTTTACTGAGGCTCTGTGAAGATGCATGTGTCAGTCTATGTATCTTGGCTTTTAAAATAAAAGAAGGGAATGACTAAAGGTGAATCCTGTCTGGCTAGGAAATAACATTTGAATTTGAAAAGAAGGAAAACAGTTAAGTTCTCCACAGGGGTGAGCATCAGTAAAGCTTTCAGACTCTTGACAGCTACAGGGATCTTCAAATGTTTAAGGAAGTTGAAAGTACTTACAGAAACCCTGAGTAATCAGGAAAGCAACTTTAATGAGACTAACCTCAGGGAACACAGTTTCCCCCTCCCCCCCCCCCCCCACTGAGTGGGTATTTTGCTTTAGGAGGACAATTGTAATCATTAAGGTAATTTGTTGAGATTATTTTTTACCATCTTTTTTTTCCTTCAGTTAGAGGTGAGTTAAGATGGAAAATAGTCATAAATTGCCACCAAAGTTTGCTCCTGCCTCGATTTTTCAAAGCCAGACAGGAAGCTGGCTGCACCAATTAGAAAGATTTGTTTAAAAATATGCTGAAATATCACAGCTGCTTCAGGTAAATAGAAAGATGCTAAGGCAGGTGACTCCAATGATATGTAATAGTGAGACAAACATGAATCTCCAGAAAGTGTACTATACCGTGCTACAAAAGCTAGTTTTGTAATGGCTAAGCATTTCTTTTTTTTTTCTGGAGGTCAGCATATTTAAAAAAGCTGAGAGTGTCTTTTCAGAAAGGAAGATGGTCATTTTGCTCATGTTTTAATCAGAATAGAAGAAATGTGTGAAATGTTTGGTGATAAACTGCCAACAGTAGCTGTAAGGTTACTACTATGTCATGACATGAAAGCAAAAGTGGTAAGCTAGGTAATGTAAGTTTCTTACATTGTAAAGTAAGGTGAAGTGAAGGATCTTTTTTACTGCTGAGAGATCCGAGGACTATGTCTACCCTGTGAAGCACCGGGCAGTTGACCGAGCAGCTGATTTAGGACAGTGGGCAATGGTGACTCCTTCCTTTGCAATACAGAGGAGAAGATCCAAAGGAGAATTCCGACCTTACATGGGACAAGTCTCTTTTCTCTCTTTACTGAGGTTTGACAGCGTGAAAACTTTTGCATGTTGGATCCTCAGCCTAACACTATGTGGGTTGCAGATTACATTAGCTGGGAGCAGTCACAAAATCACTCAGAACAGTCCAGCCAAGCAACTGGCACAGCAAGATGCTAGGAAAGTACGATGACTATCATTAAAGAAGAAGTTCATGCCTTTTTTTGGCTATGTTGCTCTTGCAAATCTAACATTCCCATATTTCAATATAGGACGCACTGCTACGAGACAATAAACCAGAGTACAATTCCCCTCTCCAACAAACTAGAGCTGACAGAAGACCTGATCCAAAGCCAGTCAATGTTTTTCTACTGATTTCAGTGGACTTTAGATCATACCCACAAAAGCAATTCTAAATTCTCATCTGACCAGCAGTGGGGTACAGCAAAGACATGACTAATTTTATTGCACACATAAATGTAAGCAGGAAATCTTCTCCCCCAGAATCCAACTTGCTTACCAGTTCAGTGTTAAACACCAGGCTTTGCTCATGTTCTGTTTAACATTACCCATAAAATCATGACTGACACTTTTCTGCAAGAGAAGTGTTAGGTCTGGTATCTCAGCCAGCTCCAAATTTGGGTAATTACCTTCTGCCCCTGTAGTTTAAACAAGATACACCATTTGTCTTCATTACCTGCCCTAAAATTGCTGTTCCAATTTGCTGTGCTTTACTGCAATAGCTGCTGCATTTCACTGCAGAAGTGGCTGCTTTAAGTGGTAGGTGAGCTGATTTTAAAAAGATAGATAGTTTGTATAAAATATTTTGTGATCCTTTGAAGTGAGCAGTGCTCAGAATTATTTTTGATTTTTACAGTCCTTATGAGTATGCTGGGGTAGTCACATTGAATATGCTATTTGGCAGGTTTTATTTTTAAAGATTACCATATGGTCTATGTTCATCACCCAAGCTATCTCATATAACAATTCCATATGAGTGTTTGATGTTAATTTTATTCGGGGCTGTACTGAGATCATCATGCCAGGTTAATTAAAGCACTACAAAGAATTCTGCACAATGAACTGATGCTAAAACAGAAGGAAGTGTCAGTTTTCAGTGAATAAAATAGCAATGCTAGAAAGTAATTATCTCCTGTTGGTAGCAGAAAGAAATTAAGAATATTGCAGAACTCCATTAAAAAAAAAAAAACCACAAAAAGAAAACCCCACCAACAAAAACCTGTCGAGGACTTATAACAAAGATTAACAACTTGGGTAAATTTATTCCTAACTTGGCAGCACTGAATGTAATATTCAGAACATTGTCATATAAAATGTCATAAGGAACAGCATACGTGAGTGAATAGGGATGGAAGTATATTTCAGTCTGGGTGTACCGTTCTTTAACTTATGAGCCTTGCCATTGATAGCTTGAAATGTGAAGTGCTTTCTCCTCTGTGGGTGTGACAAAATCAATTCAAATAATGCACTTAGAAGATGAAACCTATCTTTACTTTAAATGTGTTTCCGCCAACATTGCTGAACAAAGTCCATTCCGCAATGCTAGCTTTGGCTTTCATTGTAATTCAGTGGGTTTAATTAATCACTAGAGTGATTCAGTGTTATACGTGTGCAATTCCATAAATTTGAATTCAGGCACATCCACGGTAGCTTTAGTTATGCAGTGGTGAATAAGATGTCATGCCAGAAGACCATAAAAACTACAGGAAGACAGAAAACATTTTTTGACTTCTCCTGTTTTTCTTAAACTCAAATACGTATTGTCCTGAATCAGAAAGAAACAAAATATCTTAAAAAGTTAAAAACAACAACACAAAAAAACACCCAACAAAAAAAAAGAAAAGTCTTTAAAAAAAATCCAAACCCATACTGATGTTTCATTTTGACTATTTCAGCTACTTTTAGTGATGATGAACCTGTATTTCACAACACACAATTCTGAATCAGTATATTGACATTTTTCATTTAAAAGAAGACTAAATGGAATATTTATACATTCTACAGCTACTGGCACCTGTGTGTGTGATTCCATCCAGAATGATGTGCATTTGTTACAAATGAAAAGCACAAAATTTTGGAAAACTGAAAACCTTATTTCTAGGACAGCAGAGCTGAAAAACTGAAAAAGCAGTGTAATTGACCTGCACTATGACATTTCATGCTGCTTACAGAAGAACCATACGGAAGAAGGTGGAATTCAGTGAATACTGTCTGCTGCTGAAGCATCTCCTATGGTGGAGAGGCCAGTTCCTAGCCTTAAGAGGGGAAATTTTGGGAGCCGTTGGACTTTATAGCACCCATTTCCTCTTCCCCTTCCACGAGCAATTTCGATGATTTGGGCCATAGAGTTCCCACCATACAGTGATCTGCATTGTAAAGTACGTTGCTCCTATGCCATACTTCACAGGCTGTGCAATCCTGTGTCTTTTATACTGTGTCAGAAGTTTCAAGGCACAGGCAGCTACAAAGCTATCACATATGGAGACCCCTCAGAGCAAGCCAGGCCCGGCAATATCCCTGATCATTCCTGAATTCCTTGTCAGCATCGAGGGGATCAGTATAGGGCTGCAAGCATCAGGGGAGTATGGATAGTGTCTCTAGATGGCAACTTGGTGCCCCCTTGCCCCATAATATTTCAGAAAGGACAGTATCCACAATGAAAACATCCTCATCCTTAGGTTTTCAAACAACAAAGTACACTGCTGTGTGTATTTCTGCATCTGGATTTGCAGACAGGTCAAGAGAACCAAATAAAAAGTGGTCAGTCTCATATGGCAGTGTGAAGCCATATGTGCAGCAAACAGGAGATGCTTTCTTTTTCTCTAAATGCTATTTCCTTTGTGGCATACTGTGACAGACTGAAAAAAAAAAAATTATGGCAAGGCAGTGATATTTTGAAGTATTCCCTTCCAAGCCCCATTTCTGTTTATGTGGCTGGAAAGGGTATCTCTTGCTTTCCTTATCAATCCAGTATGATCTTGCTGAAAGTATGTCTGGGGCAGAAGCATTTACACAAAACCCAGATGAGGTTTAGGAGACTGAGAATTTGATCTTACATTTTGAAAGGTAACAAAGACATTTTATATTAATGAAAGAGAAAGGCAGCTGATGCTTTTCGAAACTAAGCCTGACCTTTTCAGTAATACAAAACAATCACCTTTAATGTGTACAATGTATATTCTTGGCCTTAAAAGATTAGTATAATTGTATTTGTTTTCTCAAGAGGAAGCACAGCCTTTTCAATTTAATTTAACATTTTCTTTACTGTTAAATAAAGGTCTAAATATAATGGAGAAAACTGTGAATGATATTTCATGGGAAATTTTCCTACCTTGCACTATGGTCTGCTCATTCAAACACTTAGAGAAATTAATGTCAAGTCATCAGACTTTATTCCACTTTTTAATTTGTCATTTTAGATCCTTTCAAAATTACATCTATGCATTCGCCCTGTAACAGCACTTCCACGACAAATTTGCCAACCAAAGAGAATAAACAGCCCCCCTTACAACACACTCACAACTCTCAGCTGAATTAGCAGTGTCAGCCAAAGTCCGAGGGGAGATCTGGTTAACAGTTTCTGCAGTGATTTAGACCTATACGTGCTGCAAGGCTGAGGCTGACGGTGGAGCTGCAGGCTCAGTGTCAGATGGCGTGTTTATTTTGGGCCCATATTGGGCCACATCATTATGTGTTCATTTGGCACCGGACTTGGCAGACGTTGCTTGCAGAGGTCCTACCACTTTGTTCCGACTGGCCTCTCCGGGCATTTTATGCACTACTGGTCAAGGTTGCCGGTTTGGATGCGGGGTATGCAATATGGAACGCTGGCAGCCAGGAGGGTCATCAGCAAACCAGCCACAAACATTCTGCCTAAACATTAGCCTTTACACTACTGAGGTGCTTTGCATCAGAACAGAGCAATGCAGCAACTAATTGCACCAGCGGCATGACATTTAACAAGAGGAAATGCAGGACTGTGCACAGAGGACAGAGTAACGCTGGGCACAAGTATAAATTGGGAGGCTGGAAATCATCCCTGCACCAAGGCATCTGGGGGTGCTGGCCGTCAGCAGGCTGAGCAGGAGTCAGCAGTGAGCCCTGGCAGCCAAGAGGGCAAACCGCATCCTGGGGTGCATCAAACACAGTCTGACCAGCCGGTTAAAAGAGGTGATTGTCCTGCTGGATTCAGCGTTGGTGTGGCTTCACCTTGAGTCTTGTGGGCAGCTCTGGGCCCCCCAGTTTCAGAAGGACGTCCAGGTACTTGAAGGTGTTCACAGGAGGGCGACAAAGCTGGTGAAAGGGCTGGAAGGCATGTCCTAGGAAGAGCAGATAAGGACTTTGGGCTTGTCTAGTTTGGAGAAAAGAAGGCTGAGGGGCAACTCATTGCTCTCTACAGCTTCCTGAGGTGGGTCCGTAGAGAAGGAGGTGCTGATCTCTTCTCCCCGGTATCCACTGAGAGGAGGCATGGGAATGGTTCAAAGCTGCACCGGTGGAGGTTTAGACTGGACTTTAGGAAGCATTTCTTTACTGAGAGGGTGGTCAAACACTGGAATAGGCTTCCTAGAGAGGTGGTTGATGCCCTAAGCCTGTCAGTGTTTAAGAGGCATTTGGACAATGGCCTTAATAACGTGCTTTAATTTTTGGTCAGCCCTGAAGTGGTCAGGCAGTTGGACTAGATGACTGTTGGAGGTCCCTTCCAACTGAAATTTAATTCTATTCTATTCTATTCTATTCTATTCTATTCTATTCTATTCTAATTTTATGCAAAAGCAGACTAAAAAGATTGTAGTTAGACAACTAGGGCCTTCACTCTCCGTTCTGTATTCACAACCAAAAATGACTGAGTGACTAGAGTTTCGCTGTGGGGAAGATACTAAGAAGTTACTTTGGGGTGTAAGCTGCCAGTTCTGTACCCGTGGTCCTAGCAATGTGTAAGGATGCAATATGAGGCACAGCGTTTGGTAGAAAAGCCTCTTTAGGAAGGTCTCACCTGCTGATCTTTGCTGGCTCATTGCCACCCCCCCCTCCAAGATCAGGATGAAGTGCAGTGCAGTGTGGGCTGAAGGATGGACAGGTGACCTTGCTGTCATGACTCCAGTGCCAAAGGCCAAGCACTTTACTCAGCTGCCTCTCATATGCCGTTAGTGCATTTTGAAAGCAGAATATCTTCATTCATTCAAGGACACTTCCAATAATTATTAAATGTGTATTGTGGTGTTTAGCGTGGAGCACTTTACATGCCCTATTACCATAAATTCTGTGTGACTTTGAACTACCACACACACCCCTGACTTTGTGGGCAGTCCTGAAAAATGGCAGAACATAATGTAATATAAATATTTGAATACATATGTTATTCTTTATACTCCTACTTGCTTCTTGCTTTCTTTCGAGTGGCAGGTATCCAGTCACTGTTTTGTTCATAGCTTCTGAGACACTAGAGGACAACAAGGATCAAAAGAGAGTACAAATCATATTTTTTTTCTAACTTCCTAAGAGTTCTAAGTTGTTAAAAACCATCTATTATCTATTTTTTTCATGACTGTTTGTTCCATTACCAAGCTCACTGCTGTAAACTATGTATAATAATTGAGGGTTGTATAAATATGATAAGCTTGCCTGGTCAGAAAAAACAGGCATGAATGAAGACGGTGACAGAACTTCCTGAATGTCTTATATGTCTTGGGCATTGGCTGTCATTCATGTCTGCCACTTAATCAGAACAAAGATTTTTAATTGACACTCTACCTACAGTCTTGCTTAAAAAAGTCCTTTCCTTGGAAAAAATAGTGCCAAATATCACTGCTCTTCACTGATAAGTCCTCATTACTACAACCTCAGTCTAACAGACTTCTCTAATCTCAGCAATTCAGTTCTTCTCCAACTCCATGCTTCTTAAATGAATTTTCCTGTGGCCATACATGTGTTTTTTATTAATGTAGATGACAATATCAACAGCAACTGTTTCATACTGGGTCCTGAAGAATATAGCTTTTTGTACAACCTGTACATAAAGCCACCAGAAGCTACCATTAACTTATTTGATAATTGCTTATTTTAGAATGAAGTTACAAAACAGGAGGACAAATTCCAGCTATAAACCAAAGGCAGAAGATCACCTCCAGTGTTAACAAGATGAAAATCAAGGCCTCGTCTCCTTAAAAAAGCTTCAGGTCAAGCTCAGCTGGTGGGTATTGAAGCAGGAAAATCTCATCTTACAAACCAGATATTGTTTTGATTATAAGGTTTTGCAATCTCCCTACCTTTTCTGACATGTTTTATACAGTAGTTCTGAGTTTTCTCTTGGCATCAGTGATGATGCCAAACCTCTGTGTTAGATTGCAACTAGGTTTTGTTTTTTTGGAAAACCCAACTACAAATAAGCTAATTTAGATAACATTCATCAGCTAGCTTCAGGCACAAAACACTCAGGAATGCCTGACATATTTCATTATGAAACATTGACACTTTTTACTTCAAAGCAGTTAAGCTTTTGGAGTGTTTAGCTAATTTTATCTTGAAGGAGTAAAACCAACCAAAAGTAAATTAAAATGATATTTTAAATAAATTGTATTCAATCAGAAAATGAAACAAATAGTTTGAAATCCAAATTAATTATTTTTTTTCCTGGCTCGATCCATTGTTGAAAATGCTATTTTCGGATATGTACACAAGCGTTTGTGTGAATCATCAAATTTTCCCCATATTTATGTATATATTTATTGACGAGTGGCTGTGCTGTTGCCAAGACTGCCTAAGAATATAAATGAAGCTATATTTGTAGGGAACTGTAATGATCTTTATTAGACCGACTGATACAGCTGGTAGGAAACAAGTGTGCTTGCAGGCTTACAAGCCTTGCTCCAGATCTGGAACAGACGCAGCAACCCCAGGCTAAATACTCGCTGCAGACAACTGCTCTGAATTTCACTTGATTATGTTGAACAGTCAGACAATTTGAGAAAAAATGTGATGGGCATGAGAAGAGCAGAAGGGCAGGTTAGCAAAATGGGAGATGGTAGGGTTGCTTACCCCCGTGGGACAAGCAGAAATGGAGAGAGGGGGTAATTATCAGCTTGAACTGAGAGGTACAAGTGCCACTTTTTACCTCAGTTAGATAATGAGGGAATTAAATGTCTTTTACTTTTGTGATAGCTAAAACAATGGAAAGCTCTGCTAAAGGCATTAACGGGCACAAAAGTCTTGCACAAAGCTGAGGAATAGGCTGATATATATTCTTTGGGGAGAAGCGTCTGGTAACCAGTCTCTGATTTCTTTTGTCTTGCGGCCCAAACCCCAGCTCCTTGCTCATGCCAAGAGCTGTCTGCGGGGGTTATGCTGAACTGGATGGAATTTCATGATATGAGGACATCAGTAGGAGCACTGGATTATATAGGCCTGTTCAGCAAGCTGGTTTGCTTTTGTCCTGGTCCAATTTATCCATCCCATTTATGGCATTTTCCCCTCCCACCTTAAACAGCCCTACTGCAGCACTGTGGGTACAGCACCTGCAGTGCTATATGTAACAATGACAATTTTAATGAAGAAATATTTAATTTTAGATTTCTTAGCACTTGGATAGATTTCACTTGTAAAGGGGTTATACTAAATAAAAAAAAAATAGCCTTCTATTTCACTGGAAGCACTCTGAGATTTTTCGGCGTTAAAATCTAGAGATGATTTTCATTCTCCTTTGAAGGGCAAGGTGTAAACCTGTTCGATAGATTCATTATTTACAATGCTGCATCAAGCAGCAGATGTATTTGCTCCAGAAAATGTAGTCACCAGTAATTCACTCACTTCTGGTTGTGTAGAAAATATTAGGTAGAGAATAAAATGAGACTAATGCTTCTCCACATAACACAGAAAGAAAGAAGAGTTTAGACATAATTTTGAACCTTTGGGTTTATTCATAAGCATCACAGAAAAACTCATTTTAGATACCATTTTGCTAGTTCCAAGGGTAATTCTAGTCCAAGACTCCTTACACAATGACGAGCAAGAATTATTCACCTAAATAATGGGATTCAGTGATGCCAGCATGGTAGGCAAAGACCCTAAAAATACCCACAGCCATACTCTGTACCTCACAAGGCTGATGTAGCAAAGTACAGTAGAGGATGTTATGAAGACTAGAGGAACATGAGCAGTTGAGATAAATAGTGATCACCATCCAGCCAGTTCCTTATCCACCGAGTGGTCCATCCATCGAATCCATGACTTTCCAATTTTGAGACCAGTATGTCATGTGGGACAGTGTCAAATGCTTTGCATTATATTACTTGTAATAGAATGCATTATATTACTTAATGTGATCTCCAAAACACAACCTGATCGACAGATGGTCTCTCCACTGTCAGCAAACCAATACAAGTACAATGAAGCTTTTAACTATAAACCTAAGCCCCTTCCCTGTTCTAGAAATATTCCTATTTTGAATCCTGGGGGAAGTGCTATTTTCAGCATGGACTTTTTAGTCCTAAGTCAGGATTTAAAAAACAAAACAAAACCCTTACATTTTCCTCATTTTTTCACAGTTTTCATTAACGTAACTGTTTCCCATGTGTGGCTTTTTCCCTTTAAAAGATAAGTTTTGCTCAATAGTCACACATGCATTTTAAGACATAGTAGGATAACAAAAATGATGCATTTTTTTCCCAAAGACTTCTGCTTATGCTGTGTAGTAACTTTCATTTTCCTTAGCTTTTAGTATTTATCCTTTTATGCCACATGCTCATCTGTAAAGTTCTGCCTCTTTCATTTTTATTTTCTAGGCTCAGATTTTCATCAACAAAACAGGAAAGATTTTTTTTATGTCTTGATTTAATTTACCATTTCAGTAAATTTTTTCTGACAATGTTTGTACTGTAGTTAGTGTGTGTACCGATGATAACAGTTGCATTGATTACTTTACTGACAAGTAATATAAAAAGGAAGGAAACTAACTGCAATGCTTTCTCAAGGAATGAAATTTTTTCCTGTATTATAAATATAAAGGGAAAGGCTGAATGAAATAAGCTGCAGCAATAAAGAGGAAAATTAATTCCAAGCTTTTACAGATGGCTGCAGCTGTATTACTTAGCATGCATGTCAGCTGTAGGAGAATGTTTAAAAAAGGAGATCCAGCTCTACAGTAACAAATCACAAAGCTTTCCAAATGGACAAAATTCAGCAGTGGAGTAAAACACTGAAGTCAGAGGAGTCACAAAACCAGTAAATTTAGCACCTTGTGCTTTGTGTCTTTTAATACTTATCCTAAAACAAAATTGAAGGGAGACACTTGCTCCCTACTATGTTGCTATTACAGATGGGTTATAAATAACATATTAAAATGAATGCTAAAGAAGAGAAAGAGATTTCCTTTCATTTTTATGTATTGCTCCAGATACGAGGATCTTTCAAAAAGAAGAAACTCTCACACTGAAATTAATAGACTTTGGTAGCTCTATTCGTTGTAATACTTGTTTATTTCTACCTATAGGGAATGCAGATTATGATATTAGATTGAGCACAAGTTTAAAAATAGAAGCCCAATCTTTATTAAAACAGAAGTCACCGTTAGAGTGTTCACCTCACCAAAAAGTCCACTGCTGAAATGCCATGCTATGCTCTGATGGGTAACGACAGAACTAAATGAGACTTCAGGACATTACCATGCTGTAAGGTACCACAAAAAAGCATATCTGAGTTGTATTGACAATTTATTACCAGTTTTGTTATAGTTACAATATTTCTCACAATATATTCTTTCTTAATTGATATGGCATAAAATATTTCTGATTTTCTTTACTAACAAAGGAGTTTACACAAACTCTAATGGCACAATAAATGAATAGATTTTCCTTATATCAGAAAATTGATTGTTATTATGTTTCACATTGATCTTATTCAAATTAATATTCAAGGTTCTAAATGGAGAAGAATATTCAAAAATTACTGACAAAATTACAAAGGACTTCTGAATGTTCTACTTTAGAAGAGAAGTAGGAAGGCACAGAAGGGGGTTACTAGTATTTTTCTATATCCATGGTGACATTTTTAGAAGTTTCTAGGTGACTTAAGCTTTGAAGTCCACTGTTCTAAGGAGACTTTTCTAACCCCAAAAAGACACTTTATTGAGCCTATGGTTCAGGAGTTGCATTTGTACTGCAAGATAACAGTTCTCTGCAGAACTAAGAATCTCTGCAATGAGATTTTCTGATCAGCGAGACCAGGGTGCTACTGGATGGTCTGGGTGAATCCCTACCAGGATTCTATCAAAGCAAAACAAACTGCAGGAGGTTTAGTAACCATGCAGGTCTCATCCTCAAATTGCTGCCATGAGGAAGCCATATCATAACAGAATAAGTGCCATATCCTAACAGAATAATGCTGCAGTGTGGGCTCCCTCCCACAGGAGACAGTCCTCCACGAACTTTTCCGACATTGAGTCCTTCCTACAGGCTGCAGCTCTTCATGAACTACTCCAGCATGGACCCCTTTCATGGACTGCGGTTTTTCAGGAACAGACTGCTTCAGAATGGGTTCCCCAAGAGGTCACAATTCCTGCAAGCAAACCTTCTCCAGCGTGAACTCCTCTCCTCACAGGGTCACAGGACCTGCCAAGGAGCCTGCTCCAGTGCGGGCTCTCCATGGAATCACAGATTCCTTCAGGCATCCACCTGCTCCAGCCTGGGATCCTCAATGGGCTGCAGGAGAATATCTGTTCCACAGTGCACCTCGATGGGCTGCAGGAGGACAGCCTCACTCATCACAGTGCTCATCATGGGCTGCAGTGGAATCTCTGCTCCAGCACCTGGAGCACTTCCTCCACTTCCTTCTTCACTGGCCTCAGTGTTTGCAGAGCGGTTTTTTTCACATATTCTCACTCCTCTCGCCCAGCTGCAATTGCTGTTGTGCAGTGACTTTTTTCCCCTTCTTAAATATGTTATCCCAGAGGTGCCACCACCGCCACTGATGAGCTTGGCCTTGGCCAGTGGTGGGTCTGTCTTGGAGACAGATGGTATTGACTCTATTGGACACAGGGGAAACTTCTAGTAGTTTCTCACAGAAGCCACCCCTGTAGTCCCCCTGCTATCAAAACCTTGCCACATAAATCCAATACACAGGGCAAAGAATGTTTCAATAGAAATTGAAGAGGAAAAACGGGAAATATCATACTGGCAGAAGAATGGGCTTGGAGTCTGTAGCAACACGTACAGCAGTTTCTGAAGCCAAGTGACATCTGCCAGATTCATCACAGGGCAAGTGTTTTGCCTTCCTGATCACATTCCTAGCAGCACTGGGAGTAAAGACAACTTCTCCTGAAGAACTTAAACACCAGACTCAAAATGTTCAATTTATGTCCTTGGGCTGGACTGCTGACCACCTACTTTCCCTACCAGCCTGAATTTTCCTATGATATTATGACTCTATTATTATCACAGACTTCAACATATTGCACCACAACTTGCCTTCCCTTTCTAAGGTAGAACTTACACAAATAAATCTCCATCGTTTTTAGTTGTTTCAGTTTATGTTTTGTTTGTTAGGAGAAACACTGATTCTTAACAATCTCATGGAAACCATAATCATGTTGACCTTTCTAACTCTGCTGTGGAAGGGAATCAGCAAAAAAAGAGAGCAGATAAGAATGAATAACGTAAGGAGGCTTGCTACCACTATTTATTGTTTCCTCCTGTTCATCAGAACTGTGTCGTTCAAAACACTGGGCTGTCAATGCAGGACATGCGTTGATTTTAATAATTAAGCACTGTTGGGTTGCTGACACTATTAGTCAAGGGTCAGTAGACATTTTCATTACAATTGCCATTTTCCAAGGCTTCATAACTGTCTTTTTGATTCACGCTGGGCTGAGACTTAGTGTGCAGGTTATCAACTCTCTGGCATTTTTGCCTCACCATAATAATCTATTTTTAAAGTTTTCAGACTACAGCAACTTAAGATTGTTTCAGCCTGCTCCCATTAGGACTCTGTGGGCTGGGGGGACTGAAGAGAGCCAGGGGTTTGAAGCCTTACTTCTTCTCACTGTAACAAACAACACTAAAGCCTTGGGTCTGGGGATGGAGCAGCAGAGAACAGTATAAATCAGTGGAGGACTGTGGGAGCTGGGGAGGCAGGGCTTTTCAAGTCATCTAAGAGGTATCTAAGGTGTGGGTAACTTTTCTTTAAATGCAGTAGCAGTCTCAAAGAGACACAGGGGTCAGAAGGTGAAGTAGTTTCCACAGTTCATCCAGTAGAAGGAGAAAATCAGATTGGCCAGTCAATATATGGCATGAAGAAGTTGGAAAACCTTCATTGCTGCCCCCTTATTCCCTCTCCTCTGCTCTGGCCACACAGGGAAAGATGTTATTTACTGAACTCGGTTTCACTGTCAGCTCTTACATGCTATAAGCACCTATATTATGAGAAAGTATAAGTTAAAAGTTTGTCAGCTAAACCTCCCTTGACACTAATCCCAAATTTAACACAATTTTCCCTCAGGAAAGTGACAGAAAAAGGATGCAATCCTTACCACTAGATATAGTTGTGCTTGCAACACATAATGGTCGTGTTATGAAGACCCAGATAAGCTTGTCTATTTGGACTGCAGCTACTTGTTTTGCTTTGTGATATTTAGAAAACCCTCAGCAGCTTGGTTTTTGTAGTGACTGTTTTTGCTTTCCTCACCCAGCTTTGTATTGCATGGACATAACATTTCTGAAACCCTAGAAAAACCTGCTGTATAGGCTCAAGTCCTGAAGCTAGAAAATAAGTTTCCCTATTAGAAACAGAAACGTGGGCTGCAACACAGTGCTCAGAACAAGGGTAGACCTTCTCCTCTCTGACCCGGGAGAGGTGGCACTTGAAGTGGAGGGCCAGTTCAGCAAAACAAAGATTCATGCTTCTGTAGTCTCTATTATGGCTTATCCAGTTCGTACCAATTGAAGTACCAAACAGCACTTCAGCAGAAGCCATTTACACCTGTTGCCTGGAGGAAACTTGCTGTTCTGTTTTATATGAATTATATGACACACTAGAAAAAACACAGAATAAAGAAGAAACATTCCTCATGTTACTCTATCAAAGTCCAATGAACAGCACTTCAAATGGGTACTACTATTTCCCATTTTATTAGTATTTTTATTTTTTGTAATATGATTAAAATGATAGCATACTACAGGTTAACATGGGGAACTTTGGTTCAATGGCAATTGGGGATCTCAGTTCTTGAATTATATTATGCTGAAACATATAATTCCCAGAGAAATGTATGATTCCACTGAATTGAAGAATTCCAGTTACTTAGAAAACCATTCCCACCCATTCCCAAAAAGAAGCTGCAGTCTAGACTGTGCCCTGAGTTCTGAGACAAACTGAAAGATATTTTGCATGTCTATTAGTTCTTTAAAAAATAATACCTTGAACAAAGAGTTGATAGCCTTTAATTGATAGCATTTTAATTTCCTTAAAATGCATGGCTTGAAAAAAAAAATACTGGAGAAATGATATTTTTTGTTCCATTTTGACTAGTTTGAAAATGTAAGGGTCCATGAAACATGAATCTACATGCCATAAAACAGTCATTTTTTAGTATAGTGATTTACAGTAGTCCATTTTCTTCCAGAATAGTGCAATACAGATATTACTGAAAAAGAGAACATCAAAATTAAGTGAACTTAAATTTTAACAGAAATATTCCTTTATTGTATACAATCTGGTTAAAAGCCTACCAATTTCCCTCTCTCTGAGTTTCAGATTTAAGCCAAATGCCATCAGAGCAGTAAATATATGTGTATTTATGTATACATAAAAAGAATGACAGAGTCAAAAGAGTCAAAACCACAAAAGTAAACCTTTTATGTTGCAAATGCATAGTGAAACCAATTATTAGAACAGAACTGTGCTCATATTTCTTAAGATTCTCTTTGTGGTATTAAAAGCAAAATACAGAACAGTTTTCCTACTTTTCATTTGATGAAAATTGTTTGGGTTTACCTTGAAAAGGTCAGCAGTAAGTATATATATAAACATACACTACAGCTTCTAAATGCCTATTTAGCTTTTGATTGTAAGTTTTACTGTATTGCAGTCTTGTCTATAGAGGCTTTGAAACTGTTCTGAAAAATCTTGTTTAAAGAGAAAGAACATCCCTCTACACAATTATTACAAAGGAGTCATGGATGAGAATGCAGTCCATAACTATATTACCCGCTCTACAATTATAAGTGAGCAATTAAGCTACTCAAAGCCCGAGTCAGCATTCCAGCTTGTGAGTCACGGCGAAGTTACCTGCATTTGGAAAGTTTTACAGAAATCCACTCATTCACTAAGTTCACATCAACCGCTAGAAAAAAAATAATTCTATCAAGAAAAAATAGTTAGATCCAGAATTTTCTGTGTAATTACCCTCATGAGATAAAAATATGCATAAGTCTATCAAGAGTTTGGTAAAGAGACAGCAAAATGGTAGGTATCAGCTATGTGTGGATGCAAATGTTTGAAATGTGTTTTAGCGTGTAGTGCTTTGAGTCATGGATTTCCTGAGAAGAAGCAGTTGCCTGTAAGAATTATTCTGAATTCATTCAAATCTCCAGGTGGACTGGGCAGAAGTCAGGGTAAGCCGGGACACCAGCATAACACACAGTGCTCTGTCTGGAATATTTTATGTCACCTTAGTTCTACAGCTTCACAGATAATAATTTCCTCATTCAAATAGAGCTTTTTATATTAAAAAAAAAGACAAAACCCCAAACAAAACCGTAACCATCTTGAATCTTGAACATGAAAGAAAATTAAAAACCTTGAAAAAGTTAATTAAAAATTCAAAACAGTGTTCAATCAAGTATATCAAACAAAATTTCTATTTTAATTTTTCATGTCTAAACATGGTTTTACATTTTTCAACTATGTGTTCCGTTGGCTTTCAAAGGGGTAGTCATTTCAGACAAAGATTGAAACATTTTCTTTCATTTCTTTGCTGCCTTGAGCACACCAACAGGCTCCAATTGCCCTGATTAGCCTGAAACCATCCTTATCTGTAATCCTCTTCTGCAGCATGGTCCCCCCTGCCAAGGGCTTTAGCTGCCTGTGCTGGAGGTCAGCTCTGCTGTGTCCCAGCTGGGTAAGCTCAGATCAGGCTGCTGTGAACGGGCTGTGAGAGGGCTCCTCCTGCTCTCACCCCACATGATGGGATCTGCACGCAAGCTCAGGACCTGCACCTTGCTGCAGATAAGTGTTGTGGTGCCTGGTCTTCCACCAACCTCACCCTGAGCTTTTATATCCTTTCTTGACCTTGATCCTGAACTGTCACTGGTGCCTGGTGATCACTGTCCTGCTGTTTGACCCTGGTTTCCACCAGTGGACCTTCCCTGCTTGAGTGTGGTGGGGCAGGACCTGTGTCGGTGAGGACCCTGCCTGGCCACCCAGCTGTCACCCGTGGCTCACAGCTCCTCTGAGGGACCATCTCATGATTGCAACATCCTGGCAATAATGTGCCGAAGCAGAACACGTCAACAATTTTGAAATATGTAGATATGAAAAAATGAAACGGGAACTTGTCATGATGGACACTTTCCTGCCTGCAAACACTTTTGACTCATAGCAGTCAACATTTGCTCCCTGGGAGGGGCGGTGGGGAGGGAAGTGTGGAGGGGAGGGGGAATAATCCCAAATCCCAGCCTGTTCTTGTGTTACTTAACATTTACCATACTTGACTTTTTACATCTGCTACCTGGGAGGAATTGTGAAAGGAACTTGATTGATGTTTCTAAAAATCAAAGCTGTGAAACCGGTGATGGAGACCTTCCCGTACAGAAGTGCAAGTAGTTTAGTCATCATGCATGTTAAACATGCTCTCAAAAGACCATGCAGTTAGCAGATATTCCTCTTTCACTGTTTTTCTGTCTCGTGTTTTGGGTGTTCTAAATCAAGCATGAATATCTGGACAACTGATTAATTACCCTCATTAAAAAGTATTTTGATCATCTGCACACTCTACAGTGTGACATTTTGTTGAATTAAATGTAAAATTTGTACTGTAACTTTTTGTGAGGAGTTATATTAGGTTTGATCATGGAGGTATCATCTATTTTGTCTTGTTCCAATCAGTAAGATTTTTCTCAGAGAAAAATCTGGCACTGATTAATTATATGTAATTAGAAGTGATACTGGGGCTATAGAGGTAGGAAAAACATCAACATTTGATTTGCTTGGTGACTGGAGTTTTTTTTCCACCTTAAATTTGAGCTAGTAAACAATGGTAGCAGCAGGTTCATTAAGGGAATCAGTACATTTTATGGACAGTTAAATACTAATTGTAAAGATTGTTGGATTCAAGCTGAATTGTATCTTCTTTTTTTTAATTAGAAGAACAGCTAAGGACATCAGTTTTAGAGGAACCACATTCTTCAGCTAGGAACATCAATTTTAGAAAAACCACGTAATTTTATATAATCAGACATTGGAGACCCAGGATGTTTGCAATCAACTTCAGCATATTGGCATTACTTACATGCAACAAACCATAAGAAAAACTCCTTCCCCCACCTCCTTATTTGTCTTTTGTGGTTTCTAGCTGCCTTTATCTTTCTGTATTTTTTTTTAATTTAAAGCTTCATTTTAATTGTGTGTCTGTATGACAAAGAAACAAGGTTCCCTGCTTTTCATAGAAAAGTTATATATTTATTAAAAAAAATGTAAAAATTAAGTGGCTGTTGTGGGTGAACTGCTACCTGTCCTTCTCCTCACCAATATTCTGAATCTCAGTTTTAAGAAAATGACCCATTTTTCACTTTGTTTTGCTAGTTTTCTTCATTACCTCTAACTTTCTATCTGTACAAATAAGCATAAAACAAAGGACTTGATGAATATTAGTCCTGAGCAGAAAAGAACAAGTGAATTACATAAACAATATTTCCTGATTACTAAAGATCAATGCAAATTGGAATCTCAATTCTGTCATATATTCCAATATTTCTACTTTTTTTTTTTCTTTTGGTGCCAGATAGGAATAAAAGTCAAAATACATTCCAGTTTTCACAGAATGAAAAATTTTTAAAATAGCTTCTTCTAATTGTTAAAACCTTATCTTCTGATTAGGAAAAATGTGTCAAAAATTTCCATAGGATCTAAAGTCTGTCAAAAGTTTCTTCCGTCTTTCCCAAAAACCAAAATATAGTTTCTTTGACCTGTTCACTCCAATACAAGCACAACATGGAACAGGCAATTAAATAAAATAAATTAACTAACTGAAGAAGAAGACAAAACAATTTACTGCATATACAGTTCTTTGCCTAGGGAGAAAATGACAGAATGGATAAGACATGACTGAAATTAGTCAGAGTGCTTAATGCACGTCTGGAATCGTCTCTCACATTGATAATGGTGGGGGCACTGTAAGAACCTATAAAACAAAGACGACTTTCACTTTGTATTGTTGCACTGAATTGAAACATTGTGTTTGGTTTTCATTTGTTATTGAGATTTCCCTGTGGCTATGTCTGTATAAGCAAGTAGTTTGATGCAGAAAGAAGAGATCAATAGATCAAAGCAGTTGGTACTCAGGACCTCACATCCCCACTGTACGTGGGTGGAGAGTTTTACTATGGACTGAATTTTATCATATCCCCACACACCAAAAGCTGCCACCACACGTGTTTTGGGTTTTTTTTGAAGCTGCCTAAAGAATGAAACAGTGCTGCAGACCCCCAGAAGGTGTTGGAGCACACCTGTGCACACCTAGAACAGAAGTCTGACCTCTGGAAGGAGTCTACCTTCAGTGTACTGAAACCTTTCTCTGACCCAAACCAATGGTTGGTAACTGGGGACAACAGGGAGATGAACTTCAATATTGTTCTCCACCAAAGTGCCATTTTAAACACAGCCTATTTCCAACGTAACTGCCTACAAGTTGATAGTTGTGGTTTGTGTTCTCATGATCTCATTTGTAAAAATGCACCACAAGCCTAAGATTTAAGTTCTATAGCAGTTTGAGTAGGTGAGGTCCATAGTGGATCATGGATGATAATTCTTAATGCAGCTAGATAACACAGTAGCGATCTGATCACATGTAAACCACTAAGCTTCAGGAAATTATAATGTTTCAGATGGCATCTATCATGAAAAATTTCTGCATGATTTCTTTATGGGAAATTAAAGAGCTCACAAATTTATACTTTCAAAAGATGGCTGTTTAGGAAAACCAGTAGGCATGAGCTCTAAAATTATGGTATTCATATTAACTATTACTATTTTTCAAACAGACCTTGGAGCTCAGTAGCACTTGGACAAACAGGATGGTAGAGGAACAACAGATATCTATCTTAGGTCAGACACCAAAATTTTAGGTGGCTAAAGTGTACTATGGTTCATACCATTTGCTAGAAAATACACAAAATTGAAATCCAGAAGTTTGCTCAGCTGTTGGCGAAACCTGCAGGAGTTTAAGCAGAAACTTTACCCTGCTTGTATTTACTCTGTTAATGAAAGCATGCCCAAGGGCCAAGCTTCACCCCTTGACTGCCCATACTACTTCACTGGCTTCACGGTGCAGGTTGTGGCACTGGCCCACAGCAGCCAGCAGTCTCCCAGACAGTGCCTGAACATGGCATGTGCTTGGACATACCTAACAGACACCATTCCCAACAGACAGTATAGAAAAGACTAGCCTAAGTTTGGATATCTTCACTTTTCACTGTCCTTCAACGTTACCCCATAATGGTTTGGTATCCTTAAACTCCAATTTCTTCCTAGGTATAGAAAAAGCTCAGGAGGGATCTTCATACACCACAGCAGGGTTGTTGAATGTTCACAATTTAAAAGACCACTTGCCTGGGCTGTAACACGGCCCTCAAGTTATTTTAAATGTTTTTAACTGAAAAAAATCCTCTATATGAAATAGTAATTGTCAAACACGTTTGTTTGGCTGCCCAGCCCAACAAACAGGCTGCCCAGTGAGGTGGTGGAGTCTCTGTCTCTGGAGATATTCAAAACCCATCTGGACATGTTGCTGTGCAACCTCCTCTGGGTGGACCTGCTTTGGCAGGGGGTTGGACTAGATGATCTCCAGAGGTCCCTTCCAAACCCATATCATTCTGTGATTTTGTGATTCTGTGATTCTGTGAAATCAGCATTGCTTAGACCCCAGAGCTAATTCTTATGGGGGATGAATTGAAGCAGACTTTGCTACTTGGCCTAAGAGCTAGTGTCTTTACTTCTGTGTTTTTTAGCAAGAGAGACACATGTTTTGTGTGTGTTCACATCCAGCTTCTGTATATCACCAAAACTGCCTACCTCAGAACAGCAAGAGATCACGTTCTTACCTACCTTCTCTTCCTACCTGGGACCTCAAACATAGGGGAAGTGCTTGCACATCCTGGACCTGGAAGAGCAGCTGGTAAATGTGCTCTCAGAAATCAACAGCATCAGGCCATGAACAAGATGCACATATGTTTTCTTTTTAAAATGTAAAGAAAGGAAAATTGTGTTGGTACTAACTGTACAGCTGCCTAATTATTAGGGCAATCACCTATGAAATGGGAGACTCAAAATCTATGCCCACTTAATTCAGAAGGGTTTCCAGTGCTCAGCTCTCCCCAGAAGGAGAGTTTGGCCTGGGAAAGAAACATCCACCACCTATCAGGTGAAAGTCACAGCAAAGTATCCATGGGACAGAAGTAACCACACACGCCAGACACAAAGAAAAGGTATGATTTTGCAGCTTAGCGCCAGGAAGAACGCTCAGCTGGAACAGCTGGAATCTGGATTCCTTGTGTTATATGAACCACGTACTGGATTAATTTGGCAAGAAATAAGGCAAAACAGCAGAAGTCCCACTCAATTCTTTGAGAAAATAATCAGAAAAGGAAAATTCAGCCCCTGAATCAGAGTGGACAGAGTTGCTGTTGCCATCAGCATCATAGCTTATCTTAGGGACAGGGACTGGACTTCATTTGTATCCCTATTGCTCCTGGTAACCAAGGGGCTCTCCCAGTGGAGAGGAAAAGATTTCCTGATAGAGATTCATTTGGCAACACGTAGACACCTATAATCATCATAAAATAGATTAGATGAGTTGCAACTCTCTTGATTATAGATGGACACTAGATCAGATAAAGACATCTCAAGTCAGATGAGAGCCGTTGCTTTGGTAACTAGCTGTCCCCAGGAAATTGTGGTGACACTAGGTGCCTAAATCTGGGGCTTACAATTGACATTTGGGTACTGAAATAAGGTGCTCTACTACATTAGGTACCTCAGCCTTTTATTAGATCCAGGTCCTACTGATACAGGCAAGAACTAAATCCAATTTCTTCTTATCATTTCATTCCCCCGTTAGCAATAGTCCAGCCTACAAGAAAAAAAATGTACTTAGAAACAGAAGAAAGAAAACAAAACAGAGCTTAGGTGCAGAAATATTTTAACATGTTAAGTGATATGGTGCTATGAGTTGCTAAATAATTAGAATACAGCCACTTAATGGGGCAGCAGTTCTGATTACGTACATCAACTACCTCTGTGCATTGCAAATCTGGAAATAACTTAGAAACGCCAATTTATTTTAAAGGTGTTTCTATTTAAGTTAATGGTACAGAAAAATCTAAAAGGTTTGTTTCATCAAAATAGTCATCTTAGTTTACTATCCATGAGGAACTATTTTTACAAAAGGTTTTGGAATTGTCCCTTGTAGTTTTAGATATATTTATGGTTATAGCAGCTGATTAATAAGTAGAAAACAGACTATTGTAAAGTTTTATTTATGTTACACTTTCAGATTTGCTAAATACAGATAAACAGAATGGGCATGTTAAGATTTCTTTTTTTCTGATTAATTTTACGGTAATTCAAAGTGTTTCAGTTTTAAATGAATTGTTTGAATACTAAATTATGCAGCTTTATGATCCAGGAGATAAGCAGAGCTCTAAAGATGCCTCTGAGACTTGAAAGAGACAGCATTAGAAGCTCATTATTGCCGGCACATTTAACATGGTTAAAGTGGGGGAAAATAACCATTAAGTTAATGTAATAGTTAAACTGCATTAATTTGAAAAACTGCCCAGTGAAATGCTTACAGTGAGGGTGTATCTTCTTTTTTTTTTTTAATTCTGTGACACTTTCAAATATTAAAGAGTCAAAAACATTTGAAAAGTAGTCCTTTTCAAGCAATTTAACATAATGTTTACACTTGAAGAAATATTCAGTTTATCACTCAAATATGTGTCAGAGTATGAACATTTTCTAAAGAGAGAAGAGCAGATGTTAATATGCATAAAAGATGAGTTCAGGACTACTGGGGGTGGTAACAAACAAACAAAATAAGCTCCACCTCTCCTTCCCATTAGTCCCTTCATCCTCTGGGTCCTTTCTTCCAAACACTGAAAAGTAACAGCAGTTGCTCAAAGTAGCAGCACCTCTCTCCTGATTGCTTAGAAAGACCAAAGTCCACATCAAAGAAACATAACGATTGCCACGAGAGGATTAGATTTACTGTATTTCATGTTTCCAAAAATGAAGTAATCAACCCCACAAAAGTAAAATGCAGGGTAATATCCAGCATGTCTATATGAGTTTCCACTTGCTTCAGAGTGGCTGCAGAATACTGCACAATGTCTAATGACCCCTTCCGAAATTTGTTGATATTAATTATGCAAACTTATAGTTCTTATTGCTGTTGTAATTTTGCAACTTTTTTCTTTTCTTGTCACATTCTTGGTCTCAATAATTTCAAGAGGAACAGAATCCACATTTTCAACAACATTTGAAAAAAAATAGTTTTTTTAATCCTTATATTCTCACTTCAAATGACTTCTTGTGTTTTAGATTTGAGAGTATGATCTTCTGAGGTTCTGCTTCTCAAAATTTGTAAGGTTTGTTACAGATCTCATAAACAGCCAGGGATTCTGGCTGCAAGTGATGGCATTAGACAAAATTAAGTTGGTACCTTTACAGAGCAACAAGCTGACAGATACAATGTGGAGTCCAACTGTCTCAGTAGAGGACGTACAGAAAGAATAAACTTCCACGATTATATTCCCAGGCATATTCCTAAACGGGGGCACTAACTAGATAATATAGAGTTTGGAGATATTTCCCATGAGCTGATGTATCCCAGCCTGACTTCACATCTGTAGAACCTGAATGGGTGATGTTGTGGTCTGTACTAGGGAGGAAGAGGGGTGTGTGTATGTGTGTGTGTGGCTCAGGAAGTAAGAACTGGGGAAAGAGACTTCTTGGGCTTTTCAAGAAGTTCAGCACCCAGTGCTGCCTCGAGAGCTTGCCAGATCTCCTACCAAAGGAAGGAGTATGGTTGCTCTGGCCCAGGTGGAAAACAAACAAAGTGGGGGAAGTCTGTCACTTGCTTTGCACCCCATCTTACAGGGCATCCTCACACTGTGTGTCTGCTGCTGCCTAGCTAATTCTTAAGATGCTCTTTGTGGCAGAGGAGGACAAGGAAAGGCAAAGGACTCATGTCTCTACTCTTAATGTCAGACATGGAATGAGCACGGATGAATGCCTAAACCATGAACCAGACCAGCGCTTGTTGGGGCAGAAAGATGATGCACATACAGAACAAGGCAGCAGACCCAGTATCACTCATTACTTCACTGCTGAGAAGCTTTCAAGCAGCTGGGACATACTTAATTAGCTCTTTTGCAACTAGGAAGAATGCACCTGTTATGAAGATGGTCTTCTTTGTGGCTCCTCACCATAGAGTTTGGGGAAGGAGGGATTAAGGGAAACTACTCTTCCTTCTTCTTTAGTCCCTTTTATTTCCCATTAGCCATGACTAGAGGATTACAGGGCTCATTCTTCCTCCACCCACACCCTAAACAATGGTTGAAGGCTCAAGAGCTGCAGATATTACTTCTTTGCAAAAATAATTAGAAATCTATGCTGCATATGGACATCAAATATCTATCTGAAGGAAGAGGCTGCAACTCTTTGCTGTCAGTGTTACTAATCAGGCTTTGGTAGATACCCCAACTGGTGTTCTACTATTACTTGTCAGAGATTGTACCTGAGCACAAAGTTAAATCAAGAACTCAGTAACTTTAGATTCCATTCAAAGGACAATGTTTTTACCACTGTATCAAATGAAAATCGATTGAGATAAGAGCATCCTATAATTTACTTTTAACTGCACTGTGCACTGCTTTTCTCCTTGTCTTGGATGCCTTAAGCACTACTGAACCTTACTGCATTTAAATAAAGCTGTCTTAAAAAATAGGAAAGAAACAAAAGGAAAAAAGTTTTAATTATTTTGTGAGTATTTTCCACTGATACTCCGATATGCTCAAGTATTTGCTTAAATATTTGCTTAAATATTTGAGAGAGATTTGGTAGTACCTTATTTCCTTTTAAGAAACCTCCGGACTACACCAAACCGCTTTTTATTTTTCTAATAAGATATTTTTTGAGACCAGTTTAATAATTTTGCTAAACTGAGAAACTGCTATTCAATATTCCATGTCAGTGGAGTGACTGTATAAACAAATGAAAACTATTTTCTTCCCTTTCCAAAGTAATTCCTCCTCTCTCCTGAATTTGCTACATTGATTATATGATTATATGAGCTTCACTGACATGAAATTTGACCAAATTTAAAAAAGAAAGAGTAGGAAATAGCATTTCATTTATTGACAGTCACTTTACTGTCTCCAAAAGCAACTTGAAATAAATGATTCTCTGACATTCTTTACTATGAAATCTGATCAAAGTTAATGTCTCTCCAAACAGCAACAAAGCATTACTCCTATGCAAAATATGTGCTCCCAAATCATTATAATTACACATAGTGTAAAAGTTTCATGTTTACATACAAGTAACTAATTGCTATGTCTTGGAGGAAATTGTCTATCCAATTTCGCCTTGAATATTTGAATTTAAAAAGTGCCCAAACAGGCATCTTCTTTTATGTTTCAATCCCTTTTGGACAGAGATATATAAAAGACTCTTTTCGGGAGTGCACTGCAGGTACCTCTAGTTTGTTCCACTGGTACTAATTTAAAATTGAACTAGTTAGTCTGGTTTTCCTTTGACATTTTTTATTGCCCTTTCTTATTTTCTTTTCTGTCCATTGTCTTCAGTATTATTTGAAGACTACCTACCATGCAATTTATTGTGGAGGAAAATAGCTATAAGATCAGACATTATATCTCAAGCAGTGTCCTCTTTGTGAGTTTATTCCATGACATCTAAAGCAACTTTCCATTTAATATGGAAATAGAGCTTCAATTTCAGTTAAAACCTCAAGGGGGCTTAGACTGGGATTTTGGATTGTGAAATTCAGATCTTTGGACTCCATACTTCTTTGTTCCATACTTCCGTACTTCTTCCATACTAATTAATTCTCCACAGACTGTAAAGTAACTATGTAAACTAAAGGAAAAGCACTTTTACAGTCAGTTCTACAATAGTTCATTTTGTTAACTCCCTCTTTCCCTGAAGTGATGTTCTATCAGTATCTATTCTCTTTTAGCAATGGCTAGTAATGCTGAAGTGATGACACATTGTGAAAATATATTCCATATTTTAAAATCTTACAGCATGCACAAGGATTTTCTCCCAATTGCTCTATCCAGCTTGCATAGTGACGTTACCCGGATCAGATGACTTATCATCAAAGAAGACGTTCGGTCTTCTGAAGAAGGCTCAAAAGTATAAATTGTAATTAAACTTGAAAATAATAAAATTCCATTCCATAATTTAAACATACTGCCAACAAAAGGTTATATTCTTCTCTCTTCAATTAATGCAATTTCCATTAACAGAGAATATAAGGCTCCCAAAGAGCTGGACAGAGCAAAACTAATGTGGATCACTTTAAACATAAGTACCTGCAAAATACCATTAACTGATGTAAATTTGATGGTCAATTAGCCTCTCTTATGTTGTAAGTGCTTTTAGTATTTGGAAGAAAAACATCTCAGCCATTAATTTTGAATTGAAAATAAGCTTCTGTTTCTTAATTCTAAACTTTTTCTGCTGTAGTGGAAAGGTTTTTATAATGAACAATAGGGATTCTGAAAACAGATATAAATCACACTGAGGCTGTGTCACCTTTTCTTAAGTGTGCTTAACACTTCCCACATACAAAGACTGGGTTTTCACTTTCATATAATTTTGCCAAATTTCAACAATATGTCATGAAAGATTTTACTCCAGGTGTCTGCGTATGGCTCATCATTTCCTTACCCCTGAAAAAGTCAGTGAAGTAGTTCAATATATGGCTTTAGAATATAAAAAATGAATTTCAACTTGGAATTATAGAGCATTTCATGTGTTCACAACACAGATTTCATTGACTTCAGTTGCAGCTGTGTGTACTCTGCGCCTGTGCAAATCAGATTCCAAAGCTTCAATCTGTGTGCCCAGAAAAAATGAGAAAAACGTGCAATTCAACCACCTGGGAGAAGTTTAACAGTTTGTTCCCCGAAAAAGTTAAGAAAAGGAAATAGTGCTCTCTACACCTTCCTCTTGATGCATCTGTTCCAGTGCACATTAGAAATCAGAGATGAGCATCTATTGTCTTAAGGATTTGAGTATTATTCTGGGCGGGCAAGTGGGGTCAGTGACTGGAACAAGAAATGACTTAATTTCTCTATGCTTACACTGACTTTGAAGGTGACTTATTTCTTCTGAATCACTTCTGTGACACGTCTATATTTCCACCATAGCTATCTTGGATGAACCATTCACTAGGATACAGCAGGTACATTTACACTATGCTAGAAAACTTGAGTTATGTGAGTTTATCAGCATTTTCAGTTGAAGGCTTAATGCATGGGAGCCAAATCAGCCTGCCCCCACTAAACCTCCCTGCCAAAGGATTTGTTCTGCTTGCCATAACTGCTTTTTTTTTCTGAGATTCTACAGGCGTTACTGCATTGGGATGTCTGACTCATTACGAACTGACAAAGCTGTGCCAACAGAACTTTATAACAGACAAAGCCTTTGAAGGACTCGGTCTCACTCATGTAGTCATTTAAACGAGACTTGTTTTCTCCAAGGCTGCAAGCTTTTCCTTTTGTGATATTCAATTTCAAGGGATCAATAGAGTGCTTGCTTTATGAAGAGAGGCAGCTCCTTTCTTTCTGATATTTCAGTTCAAACTATTTCATCCGTTTTTGTGAATGCTCCTTATAAAGCGTCAGAACAAAACAGATTTTTGCTTGTCTTGTGAATGACTTCCAGTTCTCAGAACTGTTTTGTAACAAGAATACATTAATTTGGTGCAGTTTTCCACTCTTTTTTTCCATTTATTATTTTGGCACAGAGAGTAACAAGGACACATGATTACCCATTGAAATTGCACGACATTGATGATGATAATGCACGTAATTTGCACAGAACCTCCAACATTGTAGTTGCAAAATAGTAACGCTCAACTTCCATTTCTAGTCCTTTTTTTTTGCTCCCAAACTTTCGGTGCTACAAGAGTTCAGCACAGGGCACTGTACTGTGTTGGGGCACAGTACTGTGCTCAGACACTGTATAACCTACCAGAAAGATATCTTTATATTTGCTGATAGTGCAGACTTTGTTCCTTAGTAGAAAATATATTGCTCTTGATCTCATGTGCCAATTTAACATTCGTTAGAGAGCCAGGTGAATTTATACATTCTGTCTCAGTGGGACAGTATAATATATCACTCTTTCTTTTATTTTGATTTTTATTTTGTTCCAGAAATATCTTAGTCAAACTAAGTGCCAATAAGCACTTGAAGTAATCTATGATGGTCTCAGAGGCACTGAACTTCTTAGCAGCAAAGCTCTTTTTATTTGCTTGTCAGCTTCAGACATCAGGACTTGACAAATCCAGTAGCCCAACAGTGGTAAGGCTGCTGTGGCTCCCTGTCCCCATGTCCAGCCATAGTGAGGCTAAGCATGTACATGTACACACACGTGCACACTTACACACACCACACGTACATATGCACATGATCAGCCACACAGGTCAACATGAGTAGAAGACTCTGCTCTCACACAAACACAAACAGCACCAATGGCCTCACCTTTCCCCCTGGCTGATCATGATGAAAGCCTATTAGTGGAAATTATATATATATATGCATGTAGACATACACAATCTGGATCCCTCCAGTAGCAGGTCTTAGACACATAGTCTATACAGTAGCAGTCCCTGGATCCCAGCTCTCCCTGGCTGTTGGCACCTGGACACAAGGGTCCCTGATGTCTGTAACTTGACAGCAGTTACTGATACAGAAAGCCCCTTGCCTTTGCACACCCACAACCAGCACCCTCACCACCACAAATAAGCGCTATAGATCCCTCCAGTAAGTGTCCTTAGATGGTCTGTGCATTACCTGGTTTATGGAGCCTATGGTCTCCAGATGCCTCATGCGCAGACACACACATACCAATGGATCTCCTCAGTACCTGGTTCATTCTTAGGACCTCACCAGTAACTGTCTGCCAGTCCCCATGGTCTCTCCAGTGACCGGTTTGGATTCCCTTTGCTCCGTCCGGTAGCCAACTCTCAGCTGCTCATCTCTCTGCTATTTGGCCCAGGCCTGTGACCACTCCAAAACCAGGGTATCAAATCACTTACCCTATCCACCAGCTCATCGAGCTTCACGTTTGCTGGAGGTCACATGCCAACGTACACACCTACACAAGATGCACAAGCTCTGCTCTCTCCAGTTGTTTCACCACAGACACACGGGACCTCTGACCCGGGGTCTAACTCCATGTGCAAACTCTCAGAGACCCCTCCCACACAGAAGATAGACTCCCTCACTCACAAAAGTAGTTAGAAATGGATTTTGATGAGAATGCAGGACAGACTGCAGTCATCAGACACAGGGCCTGGCCAGACAAATGTACTAACCAGCTAACATACAGCTGGTCCCTTTAAGCTTTATCCTTATTCCTCTGTTTTCATGCTTGTTTTTCTGCAAAGCATGCTGATCCCTCCTTTTCTCTGCCTTTGGTTCCTCCCCTAAACATCTCATATTGTATAATCCTGAGACAATCTTCCCCAATATCCCAAAATGACCCCCAAACTTGGCAGGCAGTAAGCTCCTGTGAGGTGATCTAGAAAGCCTCTCCCATTGACTAATGGTGATGGGTGTGACCCCCAGAGTATCAATAACTGTCTTCTGGCAGCCCTGGGAGGAGACAGGGCTGGGTCTTGTTTCTCTGATGAGGTTATTGGGATTCCCTCACTTGCTATCAAGCCTCTCTGAGTGTTTGTGTTTGTGGAGATGAGCCTTTAATCACATAACCTAACACACAGGGCTACCTCTTTCATAAAACATGGATGACTTCTTGGCAATGGTCAGTCTGGGAAGTTCAAAGTAATTTCTTTGTGGTTTAAAAGCAAACTCAGCACTAATGACATATAAGGCATTTGTGTCCAATTAACCTTTGATGGCTGTAAGGAGTACTGTGCCATTTCAGCCAGGATATATAGCAGCACCTGAACAGACTCAGTTTACAATGTAGTATGTTAAAATCAGTGACAATTTTGTTTTACTTGATGTGGTGATGTCTAAGCTCAGTACATGTGAATTATTTATGTCCCATTTAGTTGCTAAGGCGAGGAGATAAAGCCTGGGAGGGGAGAAGGCATTATTCATTTCACCCCTTCCAGTTCGATTTGCTATGAAGTAGGATTCAATGTACTTAATTCTCTAATAGATTCCTCTGAAAGTGTGTGTATATATTTATATAGGCTGTATTTCTTAAAATTGTGTTGTCTTTGGCTACTTGAACTTTGCCACGAAAACTGTGCAAATAGCATTGCTATGTCAAGTGGGAAGATCTTTCAACACAGCACTAGGATTTCAGAGGAACCTCAGGAGGAGATGCTGGGGATGTATAACGTGTGCCAGCCTCTGGACCATCATGACTCTCCTCTTCCCTTTCCCTTGTTCTCAACATGGTGCACTTGATAACATCTCAGGTTCAGCTTCTTTCCTCACCGTCCTGCAGTGTTTAATATCTGTCAGGAAGATGCCTTCCTGAGACTGGCAGCTGTGGTCGATAGGCATTGAAAGTTAATAGGCAAATGCCAAAACTTCAGGGTCAGTCCTCATCATAACATGCACAGAAGGAATCTGCAGCCTCTCTGATATAATTCAACACTTAAATCATAGGATCAAAAAGATAAAACAGAATTCTTTAATGAATTCCCAACTATATTTGGAAACAGGTACAGATAAAACAAATAACAACATAATTATGACATAAAGGCATCAGCTTTGCTTCCTGGGATTTTCCAGTTAGTGACAGTCATGTTAAACTATCTTCTGGCATGTTTTCTCTAAGTGGACCCCAATCATTGACATATCCTGTCCTTGGCTTCCCCTCTCTGAAGTAAATACAGACTGAAATGACTGTATTGATTTTACATTTTCTTTCTTAGGTAGAATTACACCAGTAAGTGCATAATCTTCCCCAAAGCTTTCTGCAACCTCCAGTCCTGATGACTGATTTAATTAAGCCAACTGCTCATTTCTTAACTTCTGTCTCCTACAGGAATATAGTTTTGTTTCACAGAAATTCCTTTTTTTCATTCTACTTAAAGATGCCTTTGAAATGCTCCACTCTACCAGTGAGACTTCACCAGGCTCAATGTGATTTTGACTGTAAATCTGCCTAGTTACAGATGCAGTACAGCGTATCCTGGCAGACAAATGGATCTTTCCAGATTGCATCTTCTCATCACAGATTTAAGCACCTAACTTTTTTCAGAAAGCTGCACGTTCATCATGCAAACCCATAAATGAGGACAATGACTATGCCTCTGTATCAGCTCTTGACAGAGACTAGATGCGGTTATAGAAAAAAAAGTAATCAGTTGGGGTGATAGTGTGTTTGGCTTGGCTGACCCTTGGAGATGGCCTGCTGAGGTTTGGAGAAATGCTGGCAGTACTCTGAGGTAGTCCTGCAATGTAAAAAAGTTCTGCTGCTGGAAACTACCTGCACATTTGTTGGACTGTTCATTGCTGACATTAGGACTGTCCTGCAGGCACAAGAGACGTGTACAAGAAATCAGGGATGCAGATAAAACCTGGTTAAATAACATTCCTTTTAATCCTTGATAAAGTTAGAAAGTCCTGTGTTACAAATTTAGAATACTCTGTATTCCTTTAAAAAGCAGGTTTCTGTGTCAGGGCCAAACTAGTAAAAAAATTTTACATTAGAAGTGTTTATTCCAGGTCATGTATTGCCAATTACGGAGAAAGATGTCCCAGAGAGAATATAGGAAGAGGATTTTGCGACTTTATTCCATAACTGGTTTTGAGGAGGATCCCTCTTGCACTGGTCAGTACTGGAGTCAGTGTGGGTTAGCAATATAACCCCCTATTGCAACATTTGTGGTGTTCCAGTGTGATGAGAGAATGTGAGAACGATGCAAAATTCCCTCAGTATCCTGCAGCTCAAACGAGGAAGGAGTTTGGGAGAATAGGTGTTTCTGAGCTGCTTCTGGCAGCTCACTTCTCCCCCATTTTGTTGGCACTGCCAGAAGGATGTTTGTGTGACTATTTCTGGTTTGTTTGCAGTGCAGATCCCTGTCTAATCAGTACTGAAATGAAAACATCAGGCCCTTTTATGCAGAAGGCTGCACTACCTTCAGGGAGAGCCTTGGAGGGTGAAGGATGAAATTTTTAATCTCTTGCCTCTGGCCTAGCATTATATATCATTATGCTAGTCTTTCCATTGCCTTGAAAAAGGAAGAAGGTTCTTTCCACACAAATCTTATGGCCCTTTTCTGTGGAAAGAGGTGTTCTCCTTTTCTACTAATATCAGAAAATGTGATCCATCCATCAAATTGTCAGACACTACCTACAAAGCAGATTGACAGATTTTGTTCAAATGAATTTTAGGAAAGATGAATAAATCCCTTTAAAAAAAGATAGCGACACCTCCCCACAGTACCATTTGGTCCAATTTCTAATCTGATAGAGCTATTTGAAGCTTTTCCTAAGTTGTCTGGAGCAATACGGAGAGTTGAATTTGGGCCTATCTGTAGAAAACCACTTGCTACTCTACTAACTTTGAGAATTTGGGGATAGGGCATATCTATCCTCTTACTGTGGGAGATGCAGACTCCATTTGAACTAGATGACTCTATTGGTAATACACCTGATATTACAGCTTTTACTATAAAGTCATGCTTAAATTATTAATAATTGCATTATTGCCTTAATAAACGCTGAAGGTACAATAAAACTATGATTAAAGGTGCTTTATGAGAAGAAAATTATAGTGTCTTTTAAGCTCTGTTGTTTACTGTTAGGCAATAATATTACTGTGCTGTGACACATTTACAGCACTTTCAACCTTCAGCATTAACCTACCGTATAGCCACTTCCCAGTTTATTTTGAGATAGTTCTCCATCATTAAGCAGAAAGTAGGCTCAATGTGCATAATGTAGTGCTTTGTAGGTAGGAAAGCTCTGCTCTTCTCAGATATCATGACAAACAGGAATGTTTCTTGGAGCTGGTGTAATAGTCAAAACAACTCAGGATGAAGAGGAATGACTCCTCCATAGGTGAAGACAGGGATCTGTCATTAGAGGATTCTACCTCCAGATGAAGAGTATCAAGGTAGTGGACAGCAATCAGAGAGACAGCATTGGCTGAAACATTTCTACTTTCAAAGCAGCACTATTAAAAGAAGGACACAAACATTTAATGCACTACTTTCCCACTGTAAGAAGAGACTGCAAGACTTATTCTTTCAGGTGTTGTTGCCAAATGTGTCTTCACCACAATATATGCCTGGTCAAACTCAAGTGGAGAGAGATGTTCTTCTGGAACACAGTGATGAGCACAATTGCCAGTAAAACTGAGCTCTGGTAATACTTTTTGCAACACTCTCAAAATTTATTTGGTAAACTCTGTTTAGCTAGTGAACAAAAAAAAAACACCCAAAGAACCAAAAAAAAAACCCAAACCAGAAGTACTACTATGTCCATACACAAAAAAAAGAAAGCCTGTGAATTACTCCTCATTACTCTTCTATTATAATATATCAGCACTGATGCTTAACTGATGCCTGACAATTCTGCTAAGGCTTGCTGAAAAAGATTTAAAAGTCAAGTTTGCTGTTGTTGACAGTTCATAATTTTGATGAAAAAAAAACCCGGGTTATTACAGTTCCAGTAGTGGTTTCTATGTACAGATATTCACATCTGACCTGACAGTGCAGACCACACTGTGCAGCACGGAGGCTTTTGCTAGCTCTCAGTAAGCTTAAACAACCCTGTGAACTGAACAGTTCAACTGTGTTACCTTAGAGCTCTAAACACCAAACAACTCTGTTTTTTAGCTCATATTTCTCCCTTCTACATTGTAGTTTATATTGCAGTTACAAACTTAATTAGATAATCTATCTGGATATGTCATATTTCTATTTAAAATGACAGCTTCTTTTTAGATAAGAATATAAAAAAGTCATATATGTGGGAAGTGTAATGACAAAGATGTGGAATTTCTTTTAGTTTTGAGTGATGGTAAGAATTTATCACTTAAGAGACAGGTATAATTTTCTAGTAGCAGTTTGTTTTCTGTGTTGCACATCAACATTTGTGGCTGAGTCCTGCATTTCTCTTCTCCATATGCCAAAAAAATGGTCCTTTAGCATCAACATGTCACACTTGCTCAGTATATTTATATTAGTTCAGAATTGATGAGCTTGACGTATGTTGCCACATTTTGTCTTTTCTCTTCCTAATATTTCTCAAGTGCATAAACTACACAGGTTTGATGGGAGCTAAGAAGTTACTCTAGGTTAGAGTGCAAGCAATGCCTCCGAACCAAGATAAGAAAAATAACAAACTTAGAGGAACCGCACTCATATCTTATACGCACAGAAATTGCAAGGGAGGTCAGGTACTAAATTCACATAGCTAGCATTCACCTGCAGAACTTTTCCTTGACTTGTCCCAAACCTCTTCTGTCTACCAAGGAAGGGCCCACCACTGCCTTCTGGTCCAGAGAACGCTCCGGTCTCCTGGAGATTGCACCTTCACTGAATTTGCTTGAGACTTTTGATTCATCCTCCCACTCAGCTCAATACCTATATAGAAAGTGACACATCCTATAACACAGACATGGAAAGATAATGCCATGAGAACAATAAATCACACAGATAAACAAGCATAACTTGAACCTAGTCTCAGTACTGTTTTGCAATAAAAGCTGGAAATGAGCTAATGCTTTCATCCATGTTACCGTTAGCTCAGGACTCATCCATCCTGAGTTACCTGTTAAAAGTTACACACACACATCTCAGTTACATGCTGTTCACAAGAAAGGTATATTGTAAACCAGGGACAATATTATGTATTTTAATTTTGTGATACCTACTATACAAACTATGTAATTAATCAGATTCCTGTTACATAGAGCAGTTCTTCTACACAAGCATATAGGAAATGACAAAAATATTAATGATTACAATCTCAAATGCATGAATTATCTGACCGGATGAGACTTCCTATTGACACCAAACTAGCAAAGTGGTACTGACCCTTCCCTCTTCCCTTCCCTTCCCTTCCCTTCCCTTCCCTTCCCTTCCCTTCCCACCCTAAATTTTCCTAAGCTGTTTCTTTTCATAGCCCAGACACCCTGTTCTGGCTGAGTATAATAAAAGGTCAGTTGCTGCACAGAGTGCAAATTTTTTTGCTTCTTGCACATAACTTGCAGGTGTACAGAAATATATAGAAGGAGAAATCAGTCAAATGCATTTTTTAATGCTGAATACAGCCAAGTTTTTCTAGGTAGGAGCCAGTCACTGGGCTACTCAGACACTTCCAGTTTCAGAAAAGTCAAAGATCACCAGGATTTCTCTGGTTTCTCACATGCTTCCATGGCCAAGGCTAAGCCAAGCTGATCAGAACCTTTTTAGCAAAATCAAAATATTCCAGTATATTCATTAGAGCCAAAAAGTTTCCTTAACCCACAGCTAGGACACTAGTTTTTACGCATGGGAACAAAAGTAAAGGCTTATTCTGCCTTATCAAGAGAAATGTCGAATCAAAAATTGAGGAATTAAGAACAGCAGATGGCTTCCATGACTAAGGCCAGCTCTGTAAGCATCATGGGTTATAAATACACTTATTAAACAGAACTACTTGAGTATTGGAGCCAAAGCCAGATACTTTAAAATATTTCCATTCCCATGTAAATGTTTGAAAGATTTTATTTTTGTTCAAGCAGAACAAAAATATACTTCAAAAGTTCTCTTGATACAAAATTTTCGTCCTCCACAGTCTAGTGCCAGATACGCCCTGAGAATATGTGCTTTTAAGCTTTCTACCTCAGTTGAATTAACTTTGACACATAACAATCTGTGGCTTTCAGAAATAACACCTAAAGAATAAATCTTTTACATGGGTCCAAATGTTTAAGAATTTGGAAGGGAGTAATTGCCTCGGTAATTTCACTAAGCAACTGAACAGACTGAACTGCAGAAATTTCCTCTGCAACTCACAAAGCAGTCAAGGTACACGGAATGTGAAGAAACACCTCTCCTGTTTTCACTGCTGCATAAAATGAAGAGGCAATTGAAAGGGGTAATTTTAGCAAATCTCGGAAGATTAAATGGAGGCAATCATAAAATAAGTGCTGCTCCTTTGTATATAAAACACTAACAACAATCTGCTGTCAAAGATGTAATGTTTTCTTATGAACATACTTCCTTGGCTCTAAGAGCTGAATGGTTTACTAAGAAGTCTGCAGATCAGCATCTCTGTAGCCCCCCAACAGCTGTAGCATTGAAATATGTCTATAAAAGTGATCAGACATAAATAATGAAATGGGGCTTACACATGACCTTCCACAGATATTGAAAAGTGTAAGGAAATATTACTTTAAGACATAAATGTACAGTAGAGATAATGCCAAGAGAATTAAACAACCATCTGGTGTAATTATTCATGTTCTCTAAAAATAGTTTGCATGTGAATGTGGCACCATATTTCCCTATATAATTTAAAGGTTTGAATCTAAAGGAAAATTGCAGAAAATCACAGGAAATAAAGGCTACTTTTCTTCTCTTTTTTTTTAATGCAGATTAATGCATTCTCTTCTAAATAAGGAGGCACGGGGGAAAGTGCAGAGGGTGGAGGGGAACTGAGGATGAGAGAGGAGCATAGTATTGACACTTTTAAAGCAAATATTCGTGTGACAAATAAAACTCATCTGAATTCATAATAATCCTTCCTTCGTGTGCTGGGGTTTTCATGATACTTTGTAAAATGTTTTCAGATTGTACAGTTATTAGGTGGAATTAGGTGGAATTCTTCACATGAGGAAATGTGAAGAATTTGGTTGAAGTATTTTAAATTAATAATGTAAAAAAAAGTTGGGTGTGGAGTAATGCAAATACTGATAAAAGAGCTTTTTATCATAGAAATAAACTATTCATCTCTGAGGAGGGATCATTTGTGCATATAAGGCCATTTGCTGTCCATGCTGCAAGAACCTGCTCATGTTTCTAGGAGCATTAGGCAGCTGTAAAGAGCAGAAAGAGTGCATGGCTTCAGCAGCCACTCAAACACTGGCCAAAAGTTTTTCAGCAAGCCACAGACCGAGCTGTGCTTGAAGACTGTATTTCAACAACTGCAATAACAAATTAAATGAGTAGAAAGCTGACTGAGGATAAGCTGCAGAAATTGTTCTCCTCACTCTTAATTACACGTTTGTGTTCTGTTACATTAGGAAGCCAAATACCCATTTGTAACACAGGCAGCACTCTGAAATTGAAAATACTGCTGGGCAACCTGAGAAAAATACAGCAGAGGTATTTTTGAACGATCGTACATGACTAATGCACATAGGTAATGAATTCACAAAGAATGTGAAATGTTTGCTCTTTACTCATGTACGCTGACCAGTATTACCGCAAACAAGAACATCAAAATGTGTGACAAGAACTAATGGATATTGATTGTGAAATAAATACCTGCAGTAGGTGTTGCTTGATGCATCATTTCTCAGGACTGCGTATGTGGAGGAGGCTATACATACCATTGTGCACTCCAAGAGCCAAGTTTTCTATACAAATATGAGTAGCAACGATGAGAGCTAGCTATAACTCCCCCATATCAGCGGAGGTACCACCTCTGTGTGTCAAAAAAACAGCAATATATTACCTCAGTAAAAAATGTTCGGAATGAAAATGGGCACAGGAGCCATAGGTGGACAAAAAAGCAACAGGCCAAGATTCTCTCACTGCCTTTTAGTGTACGAAAGCACCATTTGCTTCAGTTAGACTTCAGGAGATGCAAATGCGCTTGATGTCAGTTCTCAATTTGATCTTCTACTTTCCAGTTACTATCTAAAGTTTTACCAGCCTGGTTTTAATATTCTCAGAATTCTAGTCAATAAAGAACCAGCATATTCCTTCTAAATCAATTAAGTAGCAATTAAGAGCAGGCAGGCAGCCTGATAATAGGGTTAGGGGAATGAAGACCTTAGCATGTCAAAGTCATGTCCTTCTGCAAACGGCTCCTAGGAATTTGTCTGTCAGTACAGCCTTTTCACAGTACTAGAAGGAGGAGGAGACTCAAGATTGACACAAAAATGGATAATAATAGTATTTTTATGATTTATTCTCAGAAAGTCAAGTTGCTATAAATGTACCTCCACACCCACTTATTTCAAGACAATATTTTTGTACCAAGATGCTCTTAGTTTTATCTGCTTTTTTCCCTAAGGAATGAATACAAACTAATTAAAGAAATTCCATCAGGTTTTTGTTTTCTGTCATCTGCTTGGCTAAGACCAGTGCCCAGGACATAGCACTTCTGTGGGATAATACAATGTCTACACACATAGGTAAAATTATTAAAATGAAGCAATTTATCTCATCTTCACCTTTTTACAGTGGTTTATATTATGTTCTTATAAATATATTTATTAGCTGCTGACAGTTACATTTTTTAACACATTAAGCATATAGTAGAAATCTTTAAATAAAAAGTGTAAAGCTATTGTAGAAGGCTTACATCCACTTCACCAACATTTGCAACAGCCTCTTTAGCCAACAGCATTCCTTCCCCTAGTGCCAAACACTTGTTTTTAAGACATGATTGTTATCTTAGAAAAAAAGGCCTGAAAGCAATGTGTGTTTTAGATATATATAGTGCTGTATCAAAAGTAATGCCAGGGCATTATGTCTGAAGAGCAAAGAGCAATGCAGGGGTGTGTTATCAGAACAATAAAATAAAGCATTAAGCAGCATTCTTTCCACATCCTTCTTTTCCAGGAAAAAACCCCAAACCATTCTTAGGTTAAACCTATGAAAAGCTATCTATAGATTAAATATCTACAGATACTAATAGTTCTCTAGAGACTTAGAGGAAAACAGTAATGGTGGGGAAATGTTTTATGCAATGTGATGCTTGCTTTCAGCTAGCTCCTGTTTCAATTCAGTGCACTAGTCATGCACTTTTCTTGAAATGTGTAAGATGAAAAATGTTTTTTCAGAACTTTAATTGCTAATACTATTTACATTAATAAAACTGGAAATAACAACTTCCAGATACCCATGTTGGATGACTAGTAAAATGTTTCATGTGTCCAAAAAATCAAACGACCTTGGTGGTTTCCTTGCTAGGAACAATAGCCATTTGAGCATATGCTATTTACGTTAATTGGGGAAGTTGTTATCTGACAATAATTACACCATTTCTGTGCCAAACTCAGAAAGATAAGAGCTGTGTCTTCAATAGCTGTTAATAAGATGTACTGACTTTTGGGATGGCTGCTTAAATTTAAGGATACTTTTTAAAATAAATTATATTTAGAAAGGCTATTTTGAAAACAGAGAAACTTCATAAGAAGTGAGAATCAGAACTGAAGCACTTATTGCTTGCTGAAACCGAGGAAATTATGTAGGTGAAGCAGAAGACAGTTAAAAACCCAGATGTTGAGAACTTCTTACCTCAAAGGCAGCATAATCACCAAGTTGACAAAAATTAAAACACTGTATGTGTAATATCAGGTCCCCTTCATGATGCAAAACTGCTAACAAGAAGAGCTGAGCTAATGAAAGAATAACAGCAGCTAATTTTGAATCCAGCCAACCCTGAAGGTGGCATATTTTCCTCTTTCCATGAAACTATTGAAACAGTAGGGTGCTATAAAAGCTAGCTGCAGCAAACAAGCAATAACAGATGCCACTCCCTTCCTTGGCTTTACAGAACTCATCAGAGCTTCCCACTATAAAAAAAAGTCAGCTACAAACACAGCATGCAGAAGTCTAAAATTCAGCTTGGAAGCAACTGGCCATGTCACACGGTATCTGCAGTGTGGTGACCTCATGCAGATTACATAAATATGGATGAGATGAGACAAAGTCATTAATTATTACATAAAGTTGAAATGCTTTTTTCTCCTGAAGTAATTGCAATTGATATTGAAATAACACAGAAATTCAAAATAATGATAAGTTCTCCTGTAAAGCGTCCAAATATCTTAACCCTATATATAAGTATTTGAAGTAATAGTTGTAAACAGCAGAAAAGGGGTTTAACTGAGATTAAGAATTCCTGATATGCATTGATTTGCCTGTGTAAAGTATTATCCTTGAACTATTTCCCTGAATAAGGGATAGATCATATAAAGAATGTAGCAAACCCTTCTCGACAGCTGGCAAATAAACTGGAAATCACCCTCTCATCAGCATCTAGGCTCACTGCACGGTACTTCTGATATACCAGGAGTTCAACACCCACAACATGGTATCTAAAAGACAACATGCTAATTAATGCCTCGTACTGCCCAGCAGAAAACAGTAAAAACACTGAGGTCTTCATTTCCTATGTTTATTGCCCCAGTGTTTCTGCCCATAACCATTTTTTCAAAGAAGTAATTTTGGTGATGATTTCACTACAGCCCTTTGGTACAATTGCAGGGGGAGCAGGAAATTTGAATTTTTTTTAAAAGTTAAAATTTGGGCCTGGCCTTGCAATAGATAGAGATTAAGGTTTCAGAGGTTAACTGAGAGCACAGGCCACAGAGCATGAGCCCCAGTTTCATGATTTGGACAGGTTTGTAGCAAACGTTACCTCCTTTATTTGGAGATCATTAAAATTACAACCTGCTTCAATGTTTTGCTGTGCTTAGCTGTAGTTCACCATGGGAATGCACCTGTGAAATGACATGTTCTCATTCTGCTCATACAGACACCTTCTTTTATGGTTGCATAAACAATTTTGCAGTCTGGTCTCTTCTGAAGAAGGGATGTACCGTACCGTTGAACACCAAGCTACCTGCCGCATGGATAACGCAGTGACAGCTCGGATGGTGGGCTCAGAGGGTTCCACTGAGTCCTAGTTCTGAGGCTGTCATGAGCTGCATTCTCACTGACAGCAATTCAATAGCGTGCTTTATTGTACATCAGCCACTGAACTAAATGACGATCATTGAAGAATAGCAGAACTCAGGCATGCTTTAATTATAATTTTCTATAGAAAGGTCATGTTGTTCTTTAGCTTGCCATGGGCATGTCTCCTCAAATACACAAAATACAAGAGATGTAGTACTATTGTTTCTTCTTTGAGATCACAGTAGATCAGAATTTCGCTGTGTTCAAAGGATATTATGTAAAATTATACCTCCTCCCTTAATTTCAAAAGCTCATTAAGTGTTTACATACAGAACGCTGTCTGTGCTAGATTACAGATGCAGTCTTTCAAACCAACAATACTGTCAATTATGCTACCTAAACAGCTGAAAATATATTATGGAGAAAATCCACAGAAAGAGATCTCACAGAAAGAAAAATCTCCAGAAGGAGAACTGCCACCATGTTTAAAATACTGTAATCTTTGTGTACAGATAGAATTAGACAACTCAGCTACATGTCACCAGCCTAGTAACTGAGATGTTGTCAGTAACTAGTTCATAGTTAGTAGTGACTAAGATGTTAACCAAAAATACACTCGGGCCTGGATTCATCCTGCCTAACTTTAGTCACTTAAGTGAGAAATTTAAGTTAGAAGATGAGACATAGGAGGTAATCTCTACCGTTAACGGAAGGAGCTCAGCAATTCAGTGCTTAGGTGGCTATTCCCCTATTATGAGGTGCCAACCTTCTTAAATCAGTTCCTGAGAAGCTGAAGGTGACTAAGCTTCAGACGTGGGTGCTATGTGGAATGCAAGCACCTCTAGCAAAGTGAGTGGTAACTAAAAACCTTACATAAATCAGTCGGGCACCTGGGTTCAGATGTTGATCACACAGAGAGACATCACTGCATCAACTGACATGAATTGATCGTATGCTTAAACAATTTGGGTGTAAAAATCTGAGAGTTCAAGCATTTAGGAACTTTGAAGAGCCTGTGCATCAAATATGCTCTGGCCACATAAAACATTTGCTGCAACCACACGAAGCTCAGCAACGACATAGCTAAGAATGCATTCTGTGGTTTGTACCTTGTATATAGTGTTCTTGTTATTAACTGCAATGAATATTTCGGTATCACTTTGCAGAGCTAGCAATGACTTTGTAGCCAACATCGCAATCTGTAGACAAATTCTAGGGCTAGCTAAGGCTGTCCTTATTGCTACTTTGTGATTGTGAGATTTGGACAGCCTGTTTCTGATTCCTCAGATACTTCTGTCACTGCCTCAGTGGTCTCTGGGGTGAATACCTGACACTGGAAAGGAAGATATTATTGTCCTATGGAGTGGCAAATTCTGGTCTCAGGGAATTCTATTCTCTCTCTGAATAGAGACTTATCCTAGAAGAGTTGAGCTAACATGTTATTAAGACAACTTTATGCTGGTTTTAACATCTAACTATTAACATCTTTGATTTAACACTAGGACGATATCGCCCAATGTGGATTTTGATGTGACAGCTAGTTCTTGGGTTCTGAAAATCTTTGGGGTTACATGTAATGCTAAAGTCATGCAGAAGCCAGAGTACAGCTTAGTACGTACTGATGAGAAAAAGTAAATTACTGTGCTCATGGGTGCATTGTTTTATCTTATAGCTTTTGTCTGGCTCATGCTGTAGGCAGGCCATATCGACTTCAGCAAACAATATACCATGTAGACTTAATGTCTGTAGAAAGAGCATAAGATTCAGAAGCCACAGAAACAGTAAACGAAGGGAACACGAAGAGGTTCCTCAGCGATCTGATGTGGTCCCTCCCGAGGGCTCTGCTCCCTGCCCCAAGGATTGTTTATGCATTTTTGCAATGAAGAATCCAGAAAAAAAAAATACAGGAGTGGCATGTGAACTGACCTCTTCCTGGGCAAGTCTGTGTATTGTGGGGCTGTGTATTGAGAGTTACATTCCCTGCTGTTTATTCTCTTCTCCCTCGCTGGCCCTCTCAGCCTTGTTTTTCTTTCTGCCTAGTGGCAGAGCTTCAACAGAAGGGTGGTGAATAAACTTCTATCGTCCTTGCCTTAAACCAGGAAGTGAAGGCAGAACTTCTGGGACATGTGAGATGTACGTTTGACCCTCCTGCAGACAAAGAGGGCAGAGAAACCAGGTTTGTGCCTCCTCTGAAAGTCATTTGTTAAAGAAAAGACAGACAGCAACATTGATGCCTTCCCTTTCAGTTGAATTTTTAAAGATAACTACAAGCAGTATCCAAACCCAAAGTGGCAGCTAGAGCACCGAAGCTGTTCAGGTTGAGAATTCCAGTCTTTCATAAACACCAGCTTTAGAAGTTTTCTGAGCTGCTGAAAGCTGGAAGACAAGTAAGAATTTCTCTCTGCCTTCAGGCTTTCCTCCTAGCTGGCTGGTTGGCTGAGGCATCCTCAGTTACACAGCTCGGATGCAATTTCACGAGGCCAGCTGATGGTTGTAAATCCCAGCCAGCAGTCTAACTCTTTCCACCCGTGGTGCCCAGAACAGGCAGTTTCTGGCAGATGTCAAAGCTAGCTGTAGCTGCCCAAGACCTCGCTGCCCTGAGATGTCTGCTCTCCCTTTTCTCCAGAATTCTGTTGTCCCTGTGTCAGGGTGGCAGAATCACAGCTCCAGTCCACTGTGTCAGTGTGGGGTTTCTATAGTTTCTCATCAACGGGTTAAGATAACACCCTGAAATTGGAACTGGAGCAGTGAGGTGCAAATCTAAGCTCTGTCCTATGGCCTCTACCCTTGGGGGCAGTAACCACAGCAGAGAGGGGAAACAGCCAGCTGTGGGCAGAAGTATTTTCATTTGCTACAGCTAGTCTTACCTCGACTGTTGATGTCTTCAGGCCCTGGCCTCTGCTGCCATTGAACCCAAAAATTCAGCTTGCTACAGTGAATCTGTAGCTTAGAGGATTTTCTTTTGGCTGATTTTAAGTAAAAGAAACAGAGCTCTGCCACTACCACAAAGTTCTGATTGACCAAAATGTTGAGGAGATTGCCAAATGTCAGGTGCTAGACAGCCACAAATTTGTTATCATAGAGTATTATTATTTCTCTCCGATGGTACAGTCAGCACATTCAGAGGATGCCATCAGAAATAGCTATTCTCCTCTGTCTTGCTGTCATTGTCACAGCTTTTGGCCTGAGCTGCTGCTGTCAGTTAGGGAAGGAAAATTCCACGATATGAGATAAAGCAGAGTTCTGTTACAGAATAAGGAAAATAACAGCTTTGATTGTTGTGATTGCAGATAAATTGTAGAGCTGGAATACCCTGCTGCTTTCCACAGAATCAGATTAAAAGAAAGATCATCTGGCAAAAAAGTAGTAGACTGGCGACTCTTGAGTAGATGGTGTTGATTTAATGCTGTTAAAAGTCACTCAAGAGAACAGAAACTTCAGATAAGACAGAAAAGCGACAAGTGCTTGTAATGAGTTGCTGCTTCATTTCTGAGTGGTTTGAAGCTTAAAAGTCACAAACTATTAAACTTCCAGGTGCTCTTCAAAGACAACTTCTTTCCCCAGAATTTAATATAAATTGTAGAAGAAAAGAAGTTCTCAGTAATAAGTATGTGAAGTAAATAAAAGGAGTATGCTGAACTTGTATACATAAGGATTATTAAAAAAAAAGAATAGACTACACTTAAAATAAAAAAGCATATCCTTCTTATTTACAATACATAACCTCTACACTGGCCCTGTATCTCACTCTTCCCAATGCAATTCTGCTTTAGCAGGGTTATTCAGGAAATAACAGCACTGAAAAAAGAAACTGATGTATTGGTCTGTGAGTCATATAAAAAGTAATTTTGGCTTCAACATCTGAAGCTTTTAGACACTTGAAAAACCTCTGTAGCTTTATGGTGGCATTAAACCTAGCACAGGAACCTGAATGGGGGCTTTCTGAGACATTGTTTCTCTAAACAGGCTGAAGACTTTGGGGTGATTAAGGAAATATTGATCGTGGCTCAAATCCTTAGTGATATTTAGATACCAAATCCCCATTAAGTAAGATTTAAGTAAAGGGCCTAAATACCTTTGAAGACCTGATAGCATATTTTTATAAAGGGAGCCCTTTCTTCTGTTCCCTGCTTCTACTTAAATTTTAACCATAGAACCATAGAATTGTCTAGGTTGGAAGGGACCTTTAAGTCCCACCATTAACCTAACACTGCCAAAGCCACCACTAAACCATGGTCCCCCAGCACCACACCTAACCATTTTTCAAATACCTCCAGGGACCGTGATTCTACCACTTCCCTGGGCAGCTCATTCTAATATTTGATAACATTTTCAGTGAAGAAATTTTTCCTAATATACAATCTAAACCTCCCCTGGCATAACTTGAGGCTATTTCTTCTGGTCTTATCATAGTTTAATGTTTATCTCTGTGTGAGAAAGCATTTTACAATCACTTTGGTCTGCTTAGAATGACATCATCTTCTCCATTTTATTTATTTGCACATGTGCTTGCAGGTTTTCTTTTTTTAAAATGGTGCAGAATGCCTGAGTGATCACAGATATCTTGGTCAGAAACGGAAAACCGGAAAAGCCTTGGTCCACCCTTCCCAGTTAATCACAGAATCAGAATCACAGAATCACATGGAGTTGGAAGGGACCTCTGGAGATCATCTAGTCCAACCCCCCTGCCCGAGCAGGTCCACCTAGAGCAGGTTGCACAGGAACTTGTCCAGGTGGGGTTTGAATGTCTCCGGAGAAGGAGACTCCACCACCTCCCTGGGCAGCCTCTTCCAGTGCTCTGCCACCCTCAAAGTAAAGAAGTTCCTCCTCATATTTAGGTGGAACTTCTTATGTTCAAGTTTACGCCTGTTTCCTCTTGTCTTATCCCTGGGAACCACTGAAAAAAGACTGGTTGCATCCTCTCGACACCCTCCCTTTAAGTATTGTAAGCATTGATCAGAGTTAAGCAGTTCTTGTGTCCCAGATGCAGGGACAGAGGTTTTTTTTCCATTTTCTCTGTGCGGGGCTGGGCTGGCCCCCTCCATGCTGCTCTGTGGGACTGAAGGCAGCGCTGGGGGAGAGAATCTGCTCAGCTCTCCCGAATTCTCTTCCCCAGGGATGGTAGCCAGGGGGCAAACTTTGGAGCACACTGAATTTGTGGGCGTATTGCACCACTGAACCAAGGATCAAGCTACTGATTTTTTTAATTCAATAATGTGCTACTTATGTCTGTACTAATTGTGATCATTTTAATTCACTGTAATATTTTAATCCTCTGATATGAGCTCAGATTTAAGAAACCGTTTGGGAACAATGCAGGCAGAATACAAAAAAAAAAAAAAAAAGGAAGAAGGGAAAAACACAGTGTTGCATAAAACTTACAGGAGAAGCAGAATAATGCCCTGAAGCTGATTCAGCAGGCATTTTGACTTCAGAACAAGTTTTGGCAGGCAGCTTGAGAATCTAATAATCCTAAAACAATGTGTCCTGTTCCATTAAGAGGTGCCTCATGCCATCAGAGACAGGGAGCTTGCAACACTGAGCAGGGGAGGAACTGAACTTTCACTGGGGAAACTGAACTTTGAAAAGCAGAAAAGCCAGTCCTCAATTATATCAAGCCACAGAGTCAGTTTCTGCAGGTGTGGGCTACACATTCCTGCTTATTCAGGAAACGTCTCATCCTGCTTGGTATATTCACTCAGAAACTCCTGAAATATTATTTCCTCTTCTAAGTCTTTGGAGCAGCCAACAAAAATAATCACCAGTCCTTTTTTGCCTTATCTCAGCACACTGACAATAGCTTTTCAACAATAAAATGTTATTGGAAACTGCAACCAAAAGAATCCACTCAAAACATGTTCAGTTAGCTTTATAATAAAAACAGTCCGAAAACTTTGAAGTACATGACATTTTTCTTTCTCATTTAGTTACAGATGCGACTTCATCTGTTACTAAAAGAAAAAAAAATTTCTCCCAAAATGCAACACGGAATTTTTTTCAGGTGTGCAATATTTTCTGTTGTCATTTTTAACATTATATTCTCTTTCTTTACCATTCTTTCTTTGAATTCTCATCTACTTCATTGGGTTTTTTCACAAAAAGCGTTATGAAAAGTATGAATTCTTGCTAATAAGAACTGCATTGAAATGGCCAGTGAAAATATTAACAAGGCCAAAGATATCAGCACACAAAATTCTGTTATAAATTTATGAAAATTGAAAATGCTGACAATTACGAAATATTTTGGGGTTTTTTAAGGATTGTTTTTCGATGAATAACGATGGTGTGCAAAATGTTTGGCCATCCTCACAGTGTTCCTAACAATACAGCCGTATGCTGACCTGAGATTCTCAAAGTAGCATTTTGTATGCCACAAAGCATTTACAGGCAATTTATCCCAAAATTAAACAAAACACCTGTTAGCAAAAGTAACAGTGAGGTGGGATGCATGCAGTAAGCCTTTAATTTTCTTAAGAAATACAAAAATAACACTATCTCTGCATAGAAAAACCTTAAAGTAGAGGTTTGTAGGGAGTGACAATACCATTTATTCAACAAATTAATAAGAAAAAACTGACAAGGGCTTATGAGCCCTTCATGTCTGTAAAAGAACTAGCAAAATTCTTAGTTAAGCATAATCCTGTGCCTTTTTTTCCTCAGCTATATTCATTTGTCAAACCTCAGCCAAAGCTTCCTAAACTCTCCCATGCATTAGATGTTCACAGCTATAAAAAAAGAAAAGCATTACTCCTGAAGGTCTTGTACTATAACACAGAAAAACAAGCAAGGACATACTATTTTTGAGAAAAATAAGAATAGAGAGGTGTTAGTTCTAAGCAAAGAAGCTTAGGACCAGTTTTGTAAGGGAGTTTTAAAGGAGTATATTTATAAAGCTTAAAAAATAGACTGTCATGGCCAAGAAAGAATTTCTCCAGGTATCAGAGGCAACAACAGTGGAAGCACAAAGCTGAGAAAGGAGAAACCTGGTAGACCTGAATGTGGTTGTGGAGCTAGTGGGGATTGTGCTGGAAAAGAGCACGAAGTCAAAAAACAAAGTAGACAATGTCACCAAACCCACAGGAGCAAATGTTGAGTCTGCAGAAAGCCAGGTGAGGATCTAAAATAGGAAAGTACTTTATTCAGGGAAGCAGGTGAGTATAAATATACATTTATGCACTAAGTGTAATAATGGTAGATGCGTTGCATTAAATTAATGATTGTAAACTAAACTGAATTCCAACGCCTCATACTTTTTAAAATAGAGTTATACTTAAATGTTATGGGCCAGCTATGGCTGTGTTTGTCGGATGCACTTCTGCTCCTAACATCAGCTCCACCAGTTGATGAGTCTCTGTTCCCAACTCGCTTCCAGTGTAACCCAGCTTGGGTCAGTCAAAAGCAGTTTGGTGATGGACCTACTATAGCAGTTCAACAGGTATGAGGGCACACAGCCCAGGCGTTCATCTCCAGGCAGGAGAAAAACAGAAGGGCACAATGGTGCAAGCACCAGGAGGGAGAGACCTAACCCACTGGGCCAGAAGAAAGGCCCCATCAAGAGATCAAGAAATGCAAAAAACACAGGCGTGTACTCTGCTGCAGTAAATATATAACAGCCTGGCTAGCTACTGAAATGACTGTGTTTTTATAGGCATGGGGATAGGAGGGGGGGGAACAAATGGAAGATCTAGGAGAGACTGGGAAGCAGAGGATGCCAGTTAGGCTGTGAGACTGTCAGTATGCACTTGTGTAACTGTTTTACCTGGTGGTGGTTTAACACCGCTGGGTTACTCGTAGCCTCCCATGGTCTCTGCGATGCACTGCGTGAATTCCATGCACTGCAGTTGTTGGCTTCTGGTGTTCTGTGGATGTGTCGTTTGATTTAATATTCCTTTTCCTCTCTTGGTTCCATGTTCGGGGAAAAAAAAAATATAATTCTCTTCACTAACTTCTCTAATTATTTAAGGAAATTCTGAAGTCTCAAGTCATAATATTTGTGTCATCAAAAGCAGCTCCACAGGAAATAATGCAAAATCACAGTGCAAGTTTTTAATTGAAAGATAGCTGATCAAATTTAAATCTAAGAGAAGTCATGCTTAGGCACAGGATATAGCTGAACACTCCAAAACACATAAACTGACCTCATTGAACCACAGGATAGCATCTTCCAAACCAAAATCAGACCCACTGGTCTAATTAAAAATCTGAATTCTGCTCTCATATTGCTCTTTGACTGCGATTCCAAGAGAAAGGAGATTGAATTGACAGACTTTGTAGCCCTTTCATACCTGTTTCCTCTCTAATTCATAGGAAAGGTGTATGGCCACTACAGACAGTAAGATCACATATAGTCATACTGTAATAAAGACACTTTTGCGATGGTGTCTGTGCTTCACCTGCATGTTACATTTTAGGTCCTCTACCAAGGATACAGGATTTATACGCCCGCTTGAAGAAGAATTAGCTATTAAAAGCAAGCGAAGAAACAAAGTGAACACCACAGGTTTTTTAGAAATATCAGACTTCACTGTGCCTACAAATTTCAGAGCTTGTTTCAGTTTCAGCTCCCTGCTGTTTTTTAACAAAGGTAGCTGCCATGAAGACATTCACATATGAGTCTTAAATAAGAAGTTATATATTTCTTTTTTTTTTTTTTTAAAAAAAAAGGACCCCGATTATGACAAAATTACTGCGGGTTATCTTTTATTCCCATGAGGGACTTGTACTGATAAAGGAGTCCTGCCCCCACTCCCAACTGCCCTGGGCTCTGCATTGGCCTTAGCTGGGAGAGTCCAGGGAGCAAGGTACACAAGGAGGTTCTCAGCAGGACCCTTTGGCAGGGCAGGATGTAAAAAAGTGCCACTTTGTTTGTCCAGCCATTTCCTTTGAATTCACATACAGCTTGGGGGAAAAATGAAATTAACTTTTAGATCAGCAGTTGGTCATGAAGACCATTTACCTTTCTCTTCCTAATCACTTCTTCGCCAGTATCATCTGCTCTCCAGCCTGTGTTTTCTGCTTTCATGATACTTCATCCTATGAGCAGACTGCAGATCTCCTGGAGCAGTGACTGTCTTTGTGTTTTCCATCTGAGCAACAGAGTGGTCTTCTGGCACTTCCCAGTGTAAATGTTGTGACTGTAAATACCTGAAATTTCTCTAACCTTACAAGTTGTGAGCCCATCAGTACATTTCTTTTCTGATGGAAACAAATCACATGAAAAGAACAATCTAAACTCTCTGTTCTTAGAGGGATAAAAAAAGCAGTGAGAACAAGACCCGAGTCAAACTACTGTGCAGAGAAGATAAATATATATTTATATATAAATTAATAATTATATTTTTATGTCTATATAAAGTCTCCCTACTAGGTCACTGAAGATGTAGCTCAATCTCACAACAGCAGAATTATAGAACACAATAAAAGGTGCTATAGTAAAGCCCAGCCTCATAATGCTTCAAAGGAGAAGAACAAAGAGACCGACCAAACAAATGTTTTCTTCATTACATGTTGAGTGACTTGAGTATGTTGTTTAGCAAAACCTGTTTGGAGAGAGAGATTTGAGTAGGGAAATGCTTGTGATAACAATAAAAGCATTACAATTTGAATTCGGTTCCAGCAAACAGAATAACCAAGCAGTCTGGGCAGGGTCTGAAGTGTGAACTGACTGCCCTAATGTAAGAAACATATCATTTCTTTGATGCTTTACTCCTGGATGTTTTGGAAGCCAAGAAGCTCCTTGTGACTATTTTTCAGGCTACAGAGAGCACTTGCACGCATAATACTGTCTTCACCTAAACGAATAGAAGTGTTTTCTTTTGTTGGTCTATTTTTTCAGCAGTGATTACGATACACAAAGAAACAAAAGTGTCAAGTCCTTGATGTGTTAAATCCCAGTTCTTCTTCAATAGCAGTTGAGATATTTGCTGCATTCAGGTGGTACTTCTGTAGTTCAGAAGATAATTTTTCAAAGAATTGTAACATTTGAAAGCAGATTCTTCAAATCCTGGCTAATCAAAACTAGATTATATCATCAGAGTCAATAAAGCATTAAAGCATATTACTGAATAATAATATAAAATTAAAAAAAAAAAAAACAACAAACCTCCCCCATTTTATTCATTTTACATTTATTCATGTAATAATTGCAGCTGTCACTGCTGGGTAGATGAAAGAGGGTTTTTGTTGCTGGCTATTTTACTTAGGGAATTCAGTTAACTATTCAAACAAGCCAGCATCACTTTTCATGGCCCTATCTTCTCCCTCCCCCTGCCAGTTTATTATTTTATTTTTCTTATGATACTCTATCTTTGGTATATTTCTTTTTTCTGTAATTCCAGTGACGGAAATTCTAACTTATTCTTCAAATGTTCAAATAAACCCAAAACTGCTCACTACACAAGCAAATAAAACAACACTTTCATTCTGAAGAAACTCCCTCTATAATCACAAGCCAGCATATGATATGAATATGATAAATGAGGGCTGGTAGAAGTTATCCATTTCCTTGAGGCAGTTCTGTTACAGAGGTCATTGGTATAAAAGGTTGTTGTTCTGTCACATAACACTGCCCAATATTTATTCGCTCTTTGAATAGATACTGTTACATTCTGCTTTTACTAAATGCTTACATTATAAATTATGGGAATGACATACAGGCAGATTCAGCTATTAATTCCCTGAACAAATCTTCCTCCATTCCTCTCCATCAAGCCTTTTTAACATTCTGCAGAGGCTTCTCTAATTTTCTATGTTGTTAGTTTCTTAAAAATGGAGTCATATTTTTTGTAAGGCATTTATTCATCTTCAAAGGGGTTTATTGACCCTTCAGAGGGTCTTGGTAACTTAGGAGGAAAAATAATATTGAAAGAAAATATAGCTAAAATCAAATGCCCCCAAAGAAAACAGAGTAAAGAGAAAGAGAAATGGACAATCTCAGTGACTACAGATGTCAGCAATAAAAACCTCTGTTCTTTCACGTTTGGGATTGGCTCCTCCTTTTCACTGAATTTGACAGAGAGAAGAGCCTTGATTTAGGATATGTTAGACTTGTCTTCCACCTAAAAACAAGTAACAAGAAATAAAAACAATAACAGAAAAGTGAAAAACGAGAAAAAAAACAAACAAGAAAGACACAAGAAAGAAAGGTGGCACTAGCACTGCAGCATAACTTTTGTTTCCAGAGAAGGTAGGAAAGTGTTCATGTAAACTTTTCTCTCACCTTTGCCTTTGCACATTGAGATCCTCCAGAGACAGTGGGCACAGAGAGCCAGGGAAAAGCAGCAGGCAGTCAGCTACAGGAGCCTGCTTAAATCAGCACAGATCACCCCATTACCAATTCAGCCTCCACATCCTGAGGCAATAAACATGAGAAAAGATGCTGCACTTGCCTTCTGGCATCTCTTTGGTGAGATGATCGAAACAGAAATGGATACAGAAACATCTAAAGAAGGAAAATAAATACACTTTTTCCACTTGTAAAGCCTATTTCCAGCACAAAAGATCTAAAGAACAAGCTAGATAACTTCAGCTATTAACAGAGAAAGTCAAATTTACATAGCCATGTAAAGAAATATAACCTGAAATATAAACCCAATGGTAGTAGTGCACTAAATGCTGCTTTTCTGTTTGTCAAATTCTTACACATTTTGTTTTCTCTTTTTCCTTTTAATATTATTATAGAACAGGGGATGAAACCACTAGAGAAGAGCTCCAGTATCATGAAAAATGGTGTGGAAATCAAAGAATAAAACAAAATTGTAGGTTATGGTGCTAATACCCTACTGATCATCTTTAAAAGATTTGTTCTTCACATAACGTCAATTTAACTCTTACTGATATAAAAGTCCACTGTATCTTTTGGCATCTCTCACATTACAACTGCTATCAATTTTTCCCAGTTAGTTACTCAGAACAATTGTCTCTAGGCAAGAGTATTTATTTCCACAGCATTACATCATGTGGCACACACCACCCTTCCCATACAACAAACTGCAGAAGATGAGAGCTAAGCTGCAAGTCTTTTACCCAGTGGGCAAAACTTGCATCACAAATGTGGAGATCAGGTTTTCACAAAAGCTGACCTATCAGCAAATTAAATTTTAAAAGCCTCAACATTCAGATTTTACCTGATCACTACAGATAAGGCAGAGCCTTACTTCAAAATAAATGTTTCTCCTCAATTTGGTCTCTATTTCACATACTCCTTGGCTGTTTCCTTATTTTATCCTATGGAATAAATATTTCCAATCCTATGGAACTGAGCAAAAATTAACATATAAGTGTTCAAATAATCATTAGAAAGATTACCCTCTTAAATAAAAGGCACTTAAATATGACTTGCACATCACCTAAAGACATTGTTCACTGTCAAGGGAAAGTATCAAATTCTTTAACCTTTAAGGCTAAAATATATATCCTCTTTTGATTTAGAGTTGAATGAGGATATGGGAATATAAAACATGGTCTAGGAGGACACTAGGATGACTAAATCCAAAAAAGATGACTTAAAAAGCTTTGTTCACAGTCACCTAGACCAAACTGGCAATGGATTGTCCTTGGAAGACATATATGAGAGGCTGGGGGACAGCCATGCAGTGTGCACCCAACAGCAGAGAGAAGTAAGAAATCAGCCCTCTGGGTGTCCAAAGGCTTACAGACAATCAGAAAGGGAAATTTAAGCTCACAAGCTGAAGGACTCTTGGCCTAAGCTTACTCTGCCTCGGTTCTGGACGGGAAATTCACTACACACCCTGAGACTCCAGCCAAGAAAATGCCTTGCCTCAAGAGCTGCATCGCCTGATCCTTCCCTCTCCCTGGAGGGAGCATCAGGGAAGCCTGGAGAGGGGTCATTGCTGTGGACATGCTCTAATTACCCTGAGGAATCATCTCTCCAGACTCAGCGTCCTCTGAAACACTTATTTTTTGAAACAAAGCCAAAAAATGGGTGGTGCTGTATGTAACTCCGACTTAATGTCCAGTTAAGAAGAGTAAACAAATAATCAGACCTCCACTGCCTTCATCTGGAGCCCAGAAGGGTGGTTTAAACCCACAATTCTCATCTCTGAAGAGTAGAAAACCACTTTTCTTCAAAAACATATATCCATAGTAGGTAAAGCAAGATTCAGGAGGTGAAGAAGCGGGAGCACAGGGGTTAAAGCATCCTTGTACAAAGTGGGATCCTGAGATTCCTTCCTTCAGCACTGAAGCAGCTCTGTCATGGAAATAGAGATTCCAACGCTACAGGAAAGGTGCCCTGGAGACTGTGTAGCATCATTAATATAATCTCTGCTTTCACTTTTTCCTTTTCAAAACACTACAAGATCACATTGAAAGAGCTTACAAATGTGGAAGTGTGCCACTGCATCAGGACCTTACTAAAAGTACCTACAGGTATGACTAAACCCAGGAAAATGCACAGTTCTGGTTAATTCAGGGTCACGTTATTGTTCTTTTCAATTAGAAACTTCATTTCTAATACACTTACCAATTACAGTCAGAACACCTGAAAACATGTATTAAATATAATGACGTAGTACTTACTAGGACAGTCATTTTCGTTTCACTAGTTTTTCATCAAATGCCTGTGTCATTCACAGCAGCTCCTGCTATTTTCTGACACTTTTCATATGTTATACACTGACACAGGTCAGCAGATTTTCTTGTAATCCAGATGAAACTTCAGCTGAAGCTTGTGGTTCCTGGTGCTCGGCTGCACCAGCAGCTTCAAAACTGGAGGACTTCGGAAACAACATAGCACAAAGCTTGATTTCTGTCAGCAACAATACTTATATTTTTTCACTTATTTCCTCCTTCAAAATACGAAAGCAGGTGCTCCAGTTCAGCAAATGGTGGCAAAGGTAGCTAATAACACACACTGCAAAATTGTCATGACTCGTCGGTGAAACGAGACCAAGTCCACAAATTCCAGGTTATGAAGGTGTAACAGTGAAATCTAAGCTGGGGAAAAAAAAAAATAAATATATATATATACCAAGAGACAGTTTAGTGATAAGAAAACAATATCTTGGAATATTCAAAGCTGGCTAAATTTATTAATTTTTGGTTGTTTTTTTTTTTTTAAAATTACAATTCTTAGTTGTGTCTGTCACTGGATTGATTTGTAATTTGGCTTCCTGGGCATCCGTTTGAAGTATGCTTTTAATGACTCTACATCCACTCTAATACAGAGAAGGGACTGGGGTTTTTTATACTGGTCTCTCTTGACAACAAAAGGCTATATTTCTTTATTGAAATCCAGCTTTTCTGAGTTATTCTGGTGGTACAAGAGCTGAAACCAATTGCAAGGGGCCAACAGAGATCAGTCCCTGATCTAGGAGAGCTGTCGGTCCATCATTGGAGCCTGCCCCTTGGGTCTCCCTCTTTTCAGTTCCTTTAGAGAAAAAGCTGGAAATTAATAGGAACCAGCGATATTAAGGGCATCACTCCAAGACAAAATTTAGGGTGACTCAAGCCCAGAGGAGTGTTTTCCCTCTCCTCGCTGAGGATCAGAGCTAGTGTGCAAAGAGGTCAGTACATGGAGTCTACCAGAACCAACAAACAGCGATAAGCTCCATGACACCATGTGCTCCCAGTAGCAGCCAAGCCTGCTAAGAACACCACAAAAGGACAGAAAAGGTTTGGGGCTTTTTATAAATTTTCAACTTTATGTTCACATCCTCTAAATCACTCAACATTCTGAAGTAATTCCTATGTAGAAATTCAGTGAACATTTTGAATGTTCTGTTTTCAGGCTCATAAGCACCAATATCACCTGGACTGTAAGCTGTAAGATGCCAATATCTTCTTTATCTAGGGTGAAGTGGTGATTTTTGTGGGTCCATCAGAGTATCTCGTCATCCCATACTTGTTATATGAATGCCTAAATTTTCAGGTTGTTAGAAAAAATGCAACTAAAGCTCCATCAGCTGTCTTCATAAAGAAATAATTAAAAATTCTATTTTATACCACCCTAAGTGAAACATTTCAGTTTCAATAATTTCTGAACTCTCTATATATGTTTAGTTTTAGAATGTTGATTCAAAACAAAAAATCAAAATACTTAGCTAATAAACTGTCAAAATGAACTGTTTGGTTTTAGAAAATAATATTTATGGTGGGGTGAAGCTTTTTGCCAAAGTTGGCATAACATCACAAATAGCTGCCGTCAATCAAAAAATGCAATTTTTGATAAACTAGCTGTTTGTCTTTTTTAAAAAAAAAGTATCCATTGCTGTTCTCTACTGATTGCTTACGCCTGAGGGTTAGAGGAGTTTTTTTATATTTATTTCCTTTCCTTATTAGTGATACTGTTACCTGTAATATCGGCTCTTGGAATTGCTTTGAACTCTGATGATTTGTATTGTTTGCTTGAGCTTTGCATCATATTTGTGCTTCAGAAAGTGGCAATGAAGGCACGTCTAGCTGAAGAATTTTTGTTCAAGAAAAAATTTCCTTTAAAAAAGCTTAAACACAAAGATTAGTAGCATTAGGTATGATTTTATACACTAATTTTCAGACAGTACATTTCCCATCCTTTATGAATCACAGATACCTGTTCTTCATTCAGAAAGGCTTTTGCTCCCCTCAGGGTTCAAATCCCAGTATCCTTTGTGGTTGCTACCCACAAGCTTATACATATCATAATTATTGTGGATGGGATGAACCCAAATAACCCTCCCTTTAAGCAGATCAACTATTGATGACTTCCTGGAGATTCCAAACACACTCCCATTAAATATTAATTATAAAGTAACTTATTACCCTACTGAGAGCAAAAAAAATACCTCCTCAGTGACCTCATGGATTCTGACAATAGCTAATCCAGGAGTTATGGGAAGCAGAGGAACTCAATGGAGAACAAAGGAGCTCACTGAGGCACCACACAGAAATCTCCACAGCTGCAGTTTACTTTGCTGCTGTCAGCTGAGACCACTCTTCACTGATATAAAGTCACCTGTATGCCAAGTCACTTATATATGTAATGTTAAGGTCCCAAACACCTCCAAAGGGCTGAGCACTGGACTTCTGGATGCTTGGAGAGTTATTCAATATTTAAATTGTCTTTCTTTCCTCTATTCTTCAACCTTTACCAAGACCCAGTCTTTTATTTTTCATATACTGGAGACAAATGCAGCCCTGGGTACCTCATGCTGTACAGCTGGCCAGAGCCCAGATTTTGTTGTGAAATCTGCTTCTTTATCGAGAAGCAAAAAGAATCAACTGCCCACAAAATGGCAGTCTAAAAACTTGGCCTGCTCCCTGTCCTGGAGGGTACAGCCTCGCACACAAGCCCATCTTCCCCCGGTGGGGATGGTGGTCAGCCCCTTCGTCCCACCACACCTGCTGCATTTCCTCCTGGGGCTCAGGTCAAACCTCCCTCGGGCTTTTCCAGGCACAACAACATCAGCGGGTTTGATATCACAACAATCTCAAACTGTGATCAACACCTGGGCGCCCTGCTGTTTTGGTCTGATGTGTTATCGACGCCTCTTGTACGTGCCTCCTGAAGACAGCAGAGGGATCTGTAAGGTTACGTTTGCTGTGCCGAGCAGAGGGCTCCCACCGCGGGAGGAGACCAGGGTGCAGTGAGCCCCGCCGGCATAAAAAAGGGACAAAGTGAAAATTAAAAATAGAGGAGGGGTGATAAATAAGCGTTAGGCCTGAAGTGGTTTTAATTCGGAGAAAATACAAAACACAGTGGCACATCCATGTAGAGGTGGTTCTGTGTTTTCCCTGTACACTCACTGAATGTATAGAGGGGGGAGTCAAGGGTTTGAGGAAGGCAAAAGTCTGCCAGCAACAGAAAAGTGATCTACTGTAACAACAACTTGTCTCTGAACTAGCAGAATTAGCCTCATGATAAATGTGTCGTCACTACCTTAAGGGCTGCTGCACTGCCTCTGAGAAACAGTGCAGTTGGACATTTTAAGTTAATAAGCTTTTGTGGAACCTGGAGTTTGACTCCTCAGCGGTGATGCCAAATTCAGCAGCACTTAACAGTGGGTGCTTCCGACCCACTGGCACCAAAAGATTATGGTTAAAATATTTATTGTGTGTTTTCCAAACCTGCTATTTGATTAATGTGCTGGCCTAGCAATACTGAATGAAGCTTTAAGTGAATTTAAGATCCACTAGCTCAAACAAAAAGAGTCAAGCTATTCCAAAGTTATTTCCTAAAAATAAATGGAAAGAACCAAAGATGTTTCCTCATCTGACCATCAACAGAATGATTGATGGTTGGACTAGATGATCTTGAAGGCCCCTTCCAACCTAGGTGATTCTATGATTCTATCTTTGAAAGAGTCAGGGTCAAGTTCTCCTCAAAGATTCCAATAATGAGCATTTTTTTTATCTGTCACCCAAACTGGACATAAAATTAATAGTTTCCAAGTATTAGCTGCATGACCTGGATACCTGGTTTACATAAAGCATAAAAAATACAGGTTCGACCATTAATATATGCATTTAGAAGACTTTAAAAAAGGTAGGCTTAAAACATTGCATGGTTAATTGACTGGTAAACCAAGTGGGATGTGTTAAACAAGAAATTTATAGTGACCTGATTAATAGAAATGAAAAAAAAGTTGTGCTTGACAAAAAAACATTCCATCTAAGCCTGAATAGGATCAGATTTGTTACGGGTTCACTGGGACACACTGTTTGCTCTTCTGGTAAAACATATATCAACCTGCAATGGCTGTGCAGGTACCTGTGCCCAAACAAAGCAAAAGACTCTAATCCTGATGTTTTAAAAAGACATACTGAAGCAGTAATATAAAAGAACCTATATTTAAAGTACATGTAAGGAGCAAACTAAATAACATGGATTACAGAAGCAACAAATTAAGAAACTTTGGTAAGAAAAGCTAGAGGAATAACAATGATTGGTAATTTTTTTTTATTAACAAGCAAGGGAAATCTATCCCTTCCACGGCTGTGAAGGACACAAAATATTCACCTCTTTCAATGGAAAAGTGAAGGATAACTGCAGTAAAATGAAAGCTTTGCCAATCAAACTGATCAGTAGAGAATAACCTAAATCAAATTGTCTTAGAGGAAACTGCCGAGAACCTTTGTCTCTGAACATATCCATCACTGTTCATAATTAACAAACATTTGAAAACTATAGAAATTTCAAAGGACTGGAGGAGTGCCAGGATTAAAAAACTGAATAAGAGCAGGGACTCTGGGATTTGTAGAGGACTTAGATGTCAATTTCTGGAAAAAAGCATGGAACCAATTTGAGACTGTCAATTAAATTTAGAGACTATGGAAACACTCAGCATCAGTCAGCCTGATTTCATGGAAAGTAGGTCTCTTCAAATCAACTGTTCCCTTTTTATGTCAGGATTTCAGGTCTAAATGGTATAGTCAAGTTATATCGTTATATATTTGAATTTCTCCTAAACTCAGTACCATTCAGTTTCTGATTTTAGATCTCAAGATCTAAAAGACATTACAATGAATTAAAACTTGGTCCCCTGATGGATCGCAAAATGCAGTTCATACTGAGAAAATAGTCAGGAATGGAGCTTTAACCATAAGGCCACAGGGAACTGATTCTTGACCTTTATTTTTATCAGTGACTGATCTAAAGCTACAAAAATTTTACTAGCACAGTAACTCATAAGATCAAAGAGTATACTTAATAGTCAGGTTGCTGTTACAGGGAGACCCAAATCACTTGGTAAATGATCAGAAAGCAATAAAAGTGCATTTCGTATGCTCAGACGTAACATAAGATATCTGGGAACACAGAGTGCAGGTTGTGCAAGTTTCTCTCCTGGGAATAAGTAATTCAGAAAGGGACTTAGAGGTCATCATAGGTAATTGCCTCAACATGGGATCACAGCACAAAGCTGTGGCAAGAAGTTCTTGTACACTTAAAAAAGTGGCTTCAAGGGGAGGAGGGAAACCTTGGATTTTTTCATCTTTCTGCACAGCACGGGTCATGAATTTCTTGCTATGATCATCTGGGCATATCTCTCCTAATCAGTTCCCTGCCATTGCAGAGGCCTCAAGCACTGCTCACACCTTGGTCTCTGTGGTCTCTTTGCCAGTGGCACACAACACTGAACTCTCCTGGTGACTGAACTTTACATTATTTAGGCCAACCATCCAGCAGCTTCAGATTCAGAAGTTCCTATGTGAAAATGTAACCAAAAAGTGGTTTGGATAAGGGTTATCAAACTGCGTCAGCAGAATCCAACCCTTCAGCCTTCCCAAGATGGGTGAAAAGTCTTCATAAAGCCAACTGCACTAACACACCCAGAGATTATCTAATCAAGGGCAGGGAGGGCCCCATAATACATTTTCCCCCATGATATGGGGCTGCCTATGCATGGGGCCTCAAAATGCCTGCCCCATGGAGCCTGCTGTGGGACATCTCTCTCCCGAGGAAGCCAAGTCTGAACTGCATAAGTGTTGGATGCAGTGAAGGGGGTACAGGTTGTCACCCCTTCAGCGAGATGAATCTTCCCAGCTTTAAACTCTAGAATTTGATGATATATTTTGTGCCAATATTTATTTCAGAAAATTATCTTTCTGCCAGGGATAGAAAACATCAGGCTGACAGCTCTACTCTCAGCTTTCCAGAATTCATGCATGGATTTCTAAACTTAACTGTAAGTCAAAATATGCGGGCAAACCGTTAAGACCATGTTCCTTCTTTGTAGTATCCTGGTTTTCAATCATATTAACAATGAAAGCTCAGATTACTGTTCACATGCTTAAGAGCTTTCCTTCAGGAGTTCGTGTTTCATATATTCAAAAGGCATAGAAACAGCATTTTCAGAACAATACTTTATTCAGATGTCTCTTCTCTCAAGTATTTGCAAAAATAGTTTTATAGAACAAAAGACACAGCCTCATAGTTCTGTGCCCTAATTCAAACTTCAGCTAATACCTACCGGAGCCCCAGCTGCTTCTGGGGAGATGATGTTGCCTGTCTTGCTCACAGCATATTCCTTCTGCTCTGCATTTCTGACTACTGAGAGCCCATCCCACCCCCTTCCTAAAGACTCCATTTAGCCTCATGGTAAAACTTGGGAAAACTAAACTCCCAGCCTGATGGGGATAGAGGATATTTCCTCACAGGGAGCCTTCCTGTCTTTCAAGACTTGTGTCTATTCCCTACCTGTTTGATTTATCCTTTACCAGCTTATTTTCATATAACTCCTTGAGGTCAGAAAGTGTAGTATGAAACAGGGAATCTATAAGCATGTAATTTAAATAAATAATCCCTGCAGTTCTCTCATTCTCTCTCTCTCCCTAAAAGGATCCTATTAAGTGTTTGATACTTGACATTTGTAGAAAGATGACAAGGTTGCTATTTTTTTTGTTTTAATAAATCAGAAATCGAGACAATACAGGCAGATAGGACAGATAACTTGGCTTAGTCATTAGCAGAAACCACTAAAATGTGGTTCAATATATAAATCATTTTTGTCTGATCTTTATTATTCTCCTAGGTCCCAAGTAAAGTAGTGATGATAAAACACCTGGAGTATTAAGATGAATTAATTGTTCTTCATCAAGGACTTATGCACTACAGAGATGAGGGTTTAAAAATCCAGATTGACATTGCTTGAGCTAGTGCAGAAGAATCACAGTCCTCACTCTTCCCCATTTCAAAGAAAGGGGACCACTTGTTTCTTACAGATTACACAAAGGTTAATTTTGCTAGAGGACAAAACCATTCAGGAAACCTGGAGTATTCAAGGATTTAGTGCTACTGCCAGGACATGGGGCTGTGAAGAGAAGAGTCTTCATGATGATATTCTTGAGGTCATCTCGGAAACAAAATAAAACACATGTTCTTTCAAAAGTTCCCCTTTCTGGATGTTGGTTCTTGACTAGCTGAGTTTCAAGGCATAAATCTTTACGTTTAATGAATGTGAAATTTACAAGTTCAATTCCTTAGCAGCAAGTTCGATTCTCCAGTTGTAAAGACTCTGAAGCAGGAATCGCTATGGATTTATGGGTTTTTTTGTCTACTTTAAGAAAAATGCATTGAAAACAATAGCTCAGTAGTTGATAAAACAAGTCTGTTGCTCCTGCTTCACTGTGTAAAGTAAAAGAGCTTTGAGAATCCAAAGCTTGCCCTTGCTTCTGTCTGTGGTGATTCTGGTAAATCTGAACAAACCTCACCTGAACAGTCTTCACCATCTCTACAGCCACAGGCAAACACCAACAGGGACCGACACTCAGTTTAAGCTCCACAGTTAAAACTGCCACTCACTTGAGACAGGCCAGACCAGAAGATAAGTGATCTGTTTCTCATCTATAGAAATATTTTGAGCCAGGAAATGCTTGTGACTCCTCTCAATTTCTTTAGTGACCTCCATTTGTGCTGCAGCTCTGTGCTGCATTCGTGGAACACTGCTAGTCACGATGTTCAATCTGTGAAGATTTAAGAAACTGATAGTATTGAGGTCCACATGACTTCAAGCGAGGTTACTTCAGAAATTATGTCGCATTTAAAGACTACAGGTTATGCCCAGAATAGTCAATTAATTAGCAAGACAACTCATAATGAACAATAACTAGATATTCATTCAAATCACGCTAACCGTAAGTTTAAAGACGGAAGAATGCATGGAAGTTTAGAAAATGATAATATTCTATAACATATCCAAGTTGAAAGAAGGCAATTATATTCTATGATTTTGTTAAATTGCACAGTAATTTAAAAATGCAATTACATTTAAAATGAACAATTGAAAAGAATAATTATATTTCATTATGTCAGCTGGGTTGCTCAGATGAACGTTGTGTACTGCTGGATAGATACCGTGACATGGAATCCTGTAATGTGATAAATTTAAGAAAATCATGATTATCAGCTCTATATGCTGGGAGATATTTTATTACTGCTGCCAACAACTGACATATTTAAAATTCATTAATGGGAAATGAGAGAAAAATTGGGAGGAAAAAAGTAGCTGAAAAGGTAGCACTCATACCTCAAAACACTTTTTTTCAGCTTCAATTCATAAGGAAATTGAACCTTTTAGTATTTGATTACATAGCTAAAGATTACTTGAGCTACTTTAAAATACCATCTTTTGCTAAAGCACCTATTCTCCAGCCCTTTGATCATTTTTGCGGGCCTCCTTTAGACCCTCTCCCATCTGCCTGTATCTTTCTTGAATTCTGGGGACATAGTTCTCCACGTGCAGCATGACAAGCACAGAATAGAGCGTCTCTTACCGTAATGCCCCTGTGGAGGCAGCTGAGGATCCAGTTTGCCTTTGTTGCTGCAGCAGTGCAGTGTTGTCTCATGTTCACCTTGTTGCCCACCAGGACCCCCAGGTCCCTTTCAGCGAGGCTGCTCCCCAGCCTCACTGGTAGTACAGGGCTCCTTGGTTATGTCATCCCAAGTGACAAGACTTGGCACTCGTCTTTATAAAACTTTATACTGTTCTTACTAGCTCACTCTTCCAGCCTGTCCAAGTCTCCCTGTAAGAGGATTCTCCCTTCTGACGTGTTCACCTCACCACTCTCAGCAAACTTGGTGAGGGTGCTTTCAAACTCATCAGCCAGATCATTTATGAAGGTGTTAAACACTGTGGGAGCCTGTACTGGTCCCTGGGGTATCCCACTTGTGACTGGCTGCCAGCCTGAGAAAAAAACATTGATTACCATCCTCTGAGTGCAGCAAGTGAGCCAACTTCTTACCCATTCATCAGACCATCCATCCAATCTGTATCGTGCTAGTGTATCCAGGAGAAGGTTGTGGGAAACAGTGTGGAATTGAAGTCCAGGCAAGCAATATCTACTGTTTTCCCCATGTTGACAGACAATGCTATTTTGTTGTAGAAGGTGATCAGGTTAGTCAGGCGATTTCTGGATTTCAATTATTTTCTAAACAAATAATGCCTTCACAGAGTACTGAAATGTGGGAAATCAAAGTTCCAAATAATATTTTTATTATAAAGATTTAAAGATTATAAAGAACAAAAAGGTCTGAGGAAAGAAAAATGCACCCACTCCATCCCCCTTCTAACTGAGCAGCAGCGTGAAGATGAAAACTCAGAATCAGACAGCTAAGCCAGAACGATGCGGGAAACTAGGTCTCCTGCATCTCTTTTTCAGGGTATTTTTTAATCTCTCATGGTGAGCCCATCAATCCAAGTTCAACAAGAAGTAACTACTGTTCTTCTGTTTGATGCAGGTTTTGTAAGAAACCAGAACTGACTGCCTAATAAGGGACACTTAGGTTTCTGGTCTACATGTGGTTCACTCAGGCAGAGGTTCGTGCCACTTCACTAACAGGTTACAGCCCTTTTTCCAATCTAACAAGCTATACTCGAATTTATACTTTTTCTGGTACTGCAGACTTTGCTGTGTGACTTCTCCTGCCACTCTTTAGCAACTGAATAGCACAGGATGCGTGGCTGGAAGAAAGCAAGAAAGGTTATGACATTTCTCCATCCTATACAGGATTTCTAGCTGCTGTTTCAGGTCCATGGTCTGAATAGCAGCCAGCATAAAGCTGGCATATCTCATGCTGGCATGTAGAGAATAAGGAAAGAGAATAAGGAAAAAGAAAAGGCAGGTATGCACATACAGACTTGCACAGTTTCTTAAGATATGTCTCAGTCTTAGCTAGCATTTGGGAAGTTTCTTCCCCAGTAAATTTAATTTCAATAGTTACAATCTCTTAGTTATACAAGGCAAATATAGGGCAAAGCTATCCTTAACTTCACTAAGTTAGAATGAAGTTGCATAACGTAAAAATTAAGTGAGCCTTTCAAAATGTTTGTAAATCCCTAAGTGCTGGCAGAAGCTGTTTTCTGGATACTTTTCTTTTTGGAATTATCCCTTTTTATATTTGAAATCCTTCACAGTTATGTTAATTTACAGCCATTATGCATCATAGCATTTTGGGAAATTTTGTTTAAATGCTTGTCATTCTCAAACTTCAGCCTTACATTCCTGTAATGTCTAGTTTATGCAAGGGTGTTTTATTAATCACAACGCACACCATTGGTTAGAAAGTATGACCTATTAACCAAGCAATCGTGCCATTAAATTCATGTCATACTTATTAGTTTTAGGGTTCATGTTTTCTTTGGAACTTCCAGACACCATTCAGTTTAATGAGTTAGACTTTCAGTCTGCCCAGCCTTCAAGAATTGCAAGTAGCATTAAAAATTCAAGCCATCTTCCATCAAAAGAGCTCATTTTAATAAAAATAATATCATCTTATATTTGATGTAATACTAATGGAAAGAATTTCCAATGTGCTTTGTAGGGATGACCCAAATATTATTAGAAGACAATAGAAATTATACATTACCTCCTTCACATGCTTTAAAAAATCACTAGACAGAGGAATTGAGCGAATAGATAAGAAATTCATAAGATAGTATTTCAAATATGCTCCAATTTAGCCTCTAAATTACTGCTTATAGAATCATTCACATGCCCATAAATATCAACCTTGTTGAAAACAGACTGTGTGGTGAAAGAATAAAATTCCACTCCCAAACACACAGTTAGAGCTAAGGTCAGCCTGCAGGTATTTCAATCTCATTAATGGACAAAAAATGTGTAAATTAGTTTTTAGCTTCTCCACCGCATTGACAGAACTTGGGGAAAGATCTTGCGGTTGTATAAATATATGTATTTGCCACGTGAGACAAAATAAGGATGAGTCTGTCTGCCTCTCACAAGTCTGAGTGATCTCTGTCTCTCTCCTTCTGATCCTTCACTTCATGATCTCTTCTGCCTGATCTGTTTGCCTTTCACCCTCCCGGTGATTCTGCTTTCTAGGAGAAATGGAAATAATGGCATTGCCCAAGATAGACGGGGGTTTAAGACACAACATTTCTGCTAAATAACATTCCCCTCTATGGAAATGCTGGTAGTAATTAAGAGTTTTGCATAACTTTTTAAGAATCCCGAGAAGCCTTTAAAGTTAATACTGTTTATTTACCATCCCAAAAGTTCTAAATCAGAAACAAATTTTTCCTAGAGAGGTGTTTCAAATTTGAGGTATTGGGCTCAGATCTGTCCTCAGTAATTGAAGGAAAAATCCCCGAGGCTGACTGACTTCAAGTTTAAACCACTACCAGGAACAGATTTGTTAGATGTAAAGAAATCAGTCATCGATTCTGTGAAGTCACATTAGGCGCAATTCAGAGCATACTTGACCCATATTTTCTGAAGTATGCTATTATGGTGCAACACACAACTTAGCTACGGACCAGATGTGCCTGTTGTGACAGAGCCAGCAGTCCACTGAAGAAAACTCACCTCCTGTGGCATGTAGTTTACACCATCCGGATGTCGGTTCAGGATTCCCTCTCAAAGAGTCTATGTTTTCAAGTGATTTTTGTTTCTAGTAGCTCTAGGGGGAGAGTGTTCCAAATCTAAATACATTTTTTTCGTTCAGAATTTCACCTAAGCAAGCTGAATTTTCATTCCGATCTATTGTTCCTGGTTATGCTTCATTGTAGCATTGTAAATAATTCTTCGTACTTCTTGATATTAATACATTTGCAGTTGCATTTCCACTTCTTCTATGCTATTTAAAAGCTCTTGGATACCAAAATTAAATCTTAAACAGAAGCAGTGGACGTATTTTCATTGTTCCAGATCAGTCCCTTTTTCTAACAGGGGACAGTAGCTGATGCTTGTGAAAGAATAAGATACGTGCAGTAGGACCCTTCCCTTGAGAGATGGCAGCAATCAGTAGTTTAGAGACTCCTCGAGCTGGAGGTTAGCTCTGGGCCACTGTATTTCATACAGCTATTATTCATGAATATGCCTAATACCTTTTTGAACCAATTTATAATTTTGACCTCCTCACAAATTCGCAGTCATCAGTTAAATTACATATGAAGGGGAAAAAAATGCTTTCATACATTTAAAGTGCTGCTTTTATTATTTGACTAAGTCTCCTTGTTCCTGACTGCGGCACAGAACAACCACTTCTTTATGCCGTTTATGTGGGTTACAGACCTTCATCGTATACACTGACTTTTTCCAAAATTACAAAGTCCCAGTTGTAGGGAAGATTTACATACTTTAATCATTTTCTTGCCTTCCTCTGCACCTTTTTAAGATGGGAGGGCCAGAACACGCACAGTAAAAAAATCAGTTCTGTTTCCCAAACTTTTTCCCAGTTCTACCAATGTTTTTTTTCTCAGAACTTCAGTGCTGACTGCAATAATGCATTAGCTGTTACACACCCTGGAATTAAAATGCATCATGCAAGAGACAAACAAGGAAATTTCAAGCTGGAAAAAGCACAGGAAAGGTGTCAAAACATTGAAAGCCTCTCAGTGCCAAGGACAGTAAAGTGACAAGAACATGGAAATTACAATTATTCAGGGCCAGAGTTCCCCTCGGCGGCATTAAGAATGCGTTACAGCTGTGAAGAGCTGTGGATATGGCTTCTCAAGAACTGAGAGACAGCGGAAAGGAATAAATTAGCAGTTTCCACACTCAGCTGGAATAGAAACGTTACAAATAAACATTGAAAGCCACGAATCATGTGACCTTACAAAAATTACTAAGGCCCTAAGCCTGCAAGTCTAAGGAAACTCGTTGACAGCCAACTGCTGCATCGCTTACAACGGCCCTGCTCGCGGCACTGTGGTTGCTCACAAGCACAGATCTTTGCAGCACCAGGCCGCAAGTTCTAGGTTACCAACCAATTTTAAGAAATGAAGTAGAAAAAGGATTTACCCCACTGCTTCTAGGTGGTGTACCAGCATTTGAGTCAGCCCACTGACATCACCACTAGGAGGACTTGGTCTCTAACCCACATTGAGTAACCTATAAGGTAATAGTTTATATATTCAGTTCACTGAGAGGCCTGGGACTTGTATGCTTGGTCACATCCTGTTTTACTGATGTCACATATAGTTATATGGGATTATGGCCTGTGATTTGTGCCTTGTGCCTGGCTGCAGAACGTGCACCTTTGCTCAGCACCCGCCACCCATCGCAGAGCCCTAAAGGATGCCCTGCCTTACCCCGACGTTCACGTCCCTCCTCCAGCAGAGAAAATGGTGCCAGCCTGTTAGAAACCTGTTTGTACACATGCTGTCTTAAATGAGAAAACGTTGTAAGAAAGTAGGTAAAACTAAAATCATTTGCAAAGATAAATGTGAAGTCATTTGCTAAATTATCTGCTACAGGAGTGTATTACACCATGCCACTCACCAGAAAAAAAGGATGACTCAGAAAAATAATTTCCAATTATTTTTTCCCTTTATAAAGGGAAAAAAACCCCAAACAACAAAAACTCCCATCTTAAAATAACAGAATTATGCTGCAATACCATTATTCCCAGTGCTATTAGAATTTTATCTTGAGCAACATGATATTCTATGTTTTACTTAAAGCTCCCAGAATCTCAGAAAAGTCTCCAAAAATCTTAATTTGTGTTGAATAAAAAGAAAATAAATTAACTTTTTCCAGGTCTTTCTGTCCAAAATGCTTGTAAATCTGATCCCTAGATTTGCAAGGTGCAACAGGGACTAGCAGGAAGATAAATCAAGGAAGCCAGGACCCATTTCTCTAAGTGATATTTTTAAGCCTCCTGCTCCCCAATTCTGTTTACTCCGCATTCCTGATCTTGTGACATTTGGCAAGGCAAAGCCTGAAAACTCTATTATTAGTCAGGGAGAAAATGCAGCAAATGGCTTAGCTTCCATGTTCCCGTTCCCTTTCAGAGCGGTGTTATCCCACAGCTCACCTCCTTGAGAAGTGGGGGAAGAAATGCTGTGTTTTGAAACCGGTGGTGAGATTGCAACCAGGCAGAGGGAGGGAGCGTGTGCCAGAGGGAGGAAGGAGAGAAAAGGGTAGAGCGGTATAAAGGATGCTCTGGAAGAAGCCTGACTTACTTGCAATAGGTTGGACTGAGGTTTTGCAAGCATCAGATGAAGATGTCTGAGAAATAGCATCTAGAGCATGATTAGAGGCCTCCTGCTAAAACTGCATTTCTAGTGCTGCTTTTGTCTCTGACAGATCAGCCACAGAAAGTGCAATTGTGTTTTCCCTGACCTGTCACAGAGAGTGAGCCCTTCAGAGCTCACATACTGACAACTAGGAGAAAAACAAAGGCAGAAATATCTCTTTCTCAACAATATTGCAATAATCCTTATTGTTTTTTTTTTCTCGTCAGGTCATCTCTCCTTTTTTTCTTCTCCTGTTTTCATATTTGCTGATATAGGTTTCTTAGGTTAAAAAGGAAACTTTTGCAGGATATCCATCCTGTGAAAGAAAGCGCAGCGTAACATACAGTACTGCAAGAGGAAAGAGGAAAAGGTGGTGGTTGCGTAAAGCAAATATGACTAAATAAAAGAAAAACACTTCTATGAGAAGTATACAAGAGGAAAAAAAATAATTCTGAAAGAACAGACAAATAATAGAACATTGTGCTTCATTGGAGAGATGTATAAGCACCACAAAAAAACCCCTGAAAACAACCAACCCCCAACAAACAATGGAATGTTTTTAGATTTTATGCCAAAATATATCAGAAAAGTCCTGTGGAAAAGCTTTGTCTCCACTAAAATAAATAAAGAAGTTGCTGTTGACTCAGTGGAATTTAATATAACTCTTCATGTTTATGATTTTCTGTGAATGTTGGGAAATCCTTGGTGCTGTTCTTCCACTCCATATAATTGGGACGAATGAGAAGATCTTACTCCCTACCAGTTCCACACTTTGTCCAGGTCAGTGCAACCTCTCCTGCATCATTTAATGACATTCACATGAGTAATCCCATTGTATCTAAGGACAGTACTTCTTTGTGCACCAGGTAAACACTGATATAAATGGTTGCTGCTTTAGAAGCTATTTGCACAGCAGAGTTGAATATGGAAAACACATTTCACTGTTAACACCTTTGTACCAGCTAAATATTAGATGAAAAGGAATTCTATCCGTTCAGGCACCATTGCCACCCAGCTTTTTAATGGGAAATACACTTCAGAATTTTAAATTAGCCATCTCACTATGCAAAGACTTTGGTTTTCATGATATAGGAACACAATGGCCACTTACATATTTGACTTAAATATTTTCCTTTACAAGAAGCCTGAAATATTGGAGCTTCTTTCTGCATTGAATTTCCACTGAACATATATACTTTGGCCCCTTACTGATAAGTCTTTCAAGGGATGTTCTTACTCTCATTATTTCAGAAAAGGAAGACAGATAATTGTAGGTGACATACCTGTCACAAGGAACTGTATTTAAGCTACAGGCTTTTCTTCTACAGGAAATCACTGTTATGATTACTGCCACTTTCAGATTTAAATGTAAGAGTCACCCTTGACTTTCCTTTAGCTCATCAGACAAAAAGGCAAACAAATAAAATGCCATAAAGCTGTTTCCCTCAAATTAGAAGGGCCCAGCATTTCTGTTCTAACCACTTAAGGTAGTTTAAGAACCTGTATACTTGAGAAATTTGTGGGAGGTGGAATAAAAGGATGCATTTTGTAGAAATACCAGTGAAAATTTTAACAGGTCTTTTTGTTGAATCCAAGTCTTGATCTTAAAAACAAGTAGACAACCAATGCCTCCCCCTCTCTACTCCCTGAAGAAAAACCCCAACCAACCAAAAAAAGAACGCCAGAAGTGCTAAATGCTTTTCTGTTTGACTGGGCATCGGCAAACATGAGGACTAGTTATTTGCCTGTTGTTTTTCAGCAAACTTTTTTTTGTCATAGTTCCCTGTCCTTCCTTTTTTTCCTGGCAAAAGCTATCAGCAGCTCATAACATTTCCAAAACAGGCTGAAATATTGACTATGACTTTTTCCAGTTCTTCGCTCATTGCCAGTGATTTATCTACCCCAAAGGAAATTCTTTTGAAAAATACTGTCCTTTGGAAACTTTTTTTCCTGTCCTAGGACTGTTTTAAACAACACATTCCTCTCCTTTCTCTGAATTTGCCAGATTTAGAGCTGTTACAGTTCAGAAGGAGTACTCACTTAAACCATTACTTTCTCATAGAATCATAGAATCATCTAGGTTGGAAGGGACCTCAAAGATCGTCTAGTCCAATCATCAACCTAACTCTGACAAAAAAAAACAAAACAAAAAACCCAAACAAACAAACCATAAAAATCACTAAACTATATTCCTAAATTGGAAAAATCACTAAACCATATTCTCATTATTAGTTCTTAGTTAAAAGAAGGAAAGTTATGCATGACATTAGTGTCTTTTCAGCCCCTGCATTTTAAAAGTTTAAATTTAAAAAACAAAGCAAATAAAAATCAACGGGCCAGTTTTAAAGCTAAGTCTTGAAACTGTTCGTGTAGAACTAGGCCAACCAAATAGGTATTATTACAGACAAAAGAATCGTCCTAAAGTTCAAGTTGCAGAAGGTAATAAAAAGGAAACAGGACATAGTATTATCTTTGGATTACCTGTGATTCACTAACATTTTACCACAGCGGATATCCTTACAGACATAATTTGCCTTCATAAGACTTCAACAGCAACTACTGTGCATAAAATGTTCATAAATCACAGTGAAAATGCGTTGTTAGAGCAGGAAAAACTCTACATTGTAAAAATAATTCTGCTATAAGAATCCCAAATCAGACTTGTTCTCTCTTATTTCTGTAAATACTTCTAAATATTCAAGTGGCTACTACAAAGCATGCATATTGAAGAAATCTGAAAATTAATGAAAAAGCATCAATATCAGAGTAAAAGCAACAAAAGATAATGGTCAAGATATTGAAAACATTTTAGAACTAATATTTTGCAAAACAAAAGAAATCTTAGCTGAATTTTCAGTGAAATCAAATATTTCAGTGAGAAAATTTTTCACAAAGAATACATCAGCTAAAGGTTTTGACAGTTTTTCCACTACAAATTAAATACAGACTCTTAGACTTTTTTTTTTATTATTATTTCCAGAAGGTTGGATATAGTTACATGGATTGCTTTTGAGCCCGTACTATTTTCTACTCGCCCTGTTGCTTGATTCAAAATATCAGTAAGTCAAAAAATTGCTTGAATTTCTTAATAAATGGCATGAATATTACCAGTGCTAAACAAGACTGATTAATTTCAATAGCATTTGGAGGAGTATTTTCATCTTGTAAGTTCTAGTTTTCTCCACTTTACTGATATCGTGACATTTGAGTATTTTTGTTCCATGATTTGGAAGAAAAGCATTCGTTCAAAATTTCTCCCAAAAGGTAAACTTGAAATATTTTTTCTTGAAAATATGTGTATGTCAGATGTCTTGTAAGAACTTTCTTTGAAAAACTTATTCCCCAGATAGGAAAAATCCCATGTGGAAATTTCATTAAGATCTTAACTGAGTTCAAAAAAAATGGTTGGTTTTGTCAAAACAGCATTTTCTGATGCATGTCTGTACCAAATGGCACCTTCTGCGCTTCTACAGTGTTTATCTCTGTTATGGGATCTCTTAGGCCCTTCATTTACAGAAGGACCTATTAAGGTTGATACAGGACACACACGGGCAAGTGTCCCTCACTGAAAGATTTTATATGTTGAAGAATGTTTTGAAGGAAATGGTCTCATCCCAGTTTTACAGTTAAAAACAAAGACTAAGCTGTCAAAAGATAACACAGGAAGCCTGAGGCAGGATCGGGACTGAGACACACATTTCCTAACTGCTAATGCAGCTCTTTTTACCACAAGGTTAAGTTTCTGTCCCACAGACATGCAGTCAGAGATGCTTATCCACAAACTTTGTTTATAAATTCAGCCAATCTTTAATATAGAATTAGGTCTGTAATGAAGAACTAACAATTGCTTACTGTATACTATCTTGCAATAAGGAGAGCCAAAGTCAAAAGCCCGTATTTTATTTAATGTAAATATAGATTTAAGTTTCAACAAAAATAATTGCCCATAAGGATGGCACTGTGTTTTGTAACCGAGTGACCTTTCTCCAGGAATGTGAAGAAAGATTCATACTGCACTTCAGCCCCTGCATGTTATTCCATCCTTAACTCTCCTCCATGGCCCAGCACAGAAAGCCCCGATTGCTTGTCTTATCTGTGATATGCTGACATTTCCAACCCAATGAAACTGTAGGTGTTGTTTTCACACTACGTTCATCCAAACCTTCAGATTTCACTACAGGCAAACCTGTTCCAAGATGTTGCCTGCAGCACTATGTGAACTTGCTGTCAGCTCATTTTATTTATGGATGACGGTTGAGTTTTATTCTCCTGAGGTCACTATTTGCTACATGTACATGTATGGATAAAGATCTGCATAGCTGAGCTGACACATTACTAACACTTTACAGAATTTTTGTACTTCTGAAAATTATTGTCTTCAGAATTACAACTCCAAATCAGTCATTGGCTTTAAAAATATACACGTTAAGATGGGGGAAGTAGCAACAATTAAAGTTCCATCTTTTACTATTTAGATTTGTGTTTTTCACAAATCAGATCAGTGTTTTTCACTGGACTATGGAGCCTTAACCCATAGATGCCCATTTTGGATATAGTCATCCTTTGGCAATATGAGACAAAACAACAAACTGCTGGGTCAAAAGGCCTGGAAAGGGTCATTGTCATAAGTGCTGACTCAGCATGAAAGCTGCAGAGCCCTTATAGGGGCTATACAGGAATATCCTAGTTTCACATAGCTGTGCAATAGGCAACCAGAGGGCCACATGATAGAGCAGTAAATGACATCACATCACAATACTCAGCATTCTGACCTCAGGTACCAGTCATGGCAATTTAGGCAGTTTGCTGTGCTAAAGAAGCTATGAGATCATTAGTGGCTTCAGAGACAGCCACAGTCTAAGTGGCAGTGCCCTGTCACGGCCTTCTCTCTGGCCACCCTGTCACCCGCCAGCCTGTCTCAACTGCTTTTATCTTCCTGTGAAGGTCTGCAAGTTTTGAAGAAGCTGGTCATTCACTTTCCTTTTCTTTCTTATGTTTATTTTGTTTTGCCCTGGCTTTGGTCTTCAAGTAAAATTTAGTAACAAACTGTGCTACCAGGAGGGTAGTCACAGTTGCATGAGTCACCACACTTATTTTAGTCATAACTTCTCCACCGCAGAACCTGAACCAGAGGCTGACCCTCTACCATGGGAAATAATGTCAAGTTCCTGTGGATCATGTTCATTCACACAGTCAATACATTGAACCTTTCTAAGCCTCGACGATGGCAATATTCCATGTGCAGACCATCAGGCACAATAGGTGGGTGTTCTCACCTTCAGGGGGTCAGCACACTCACAAGTATCTATCATCCGACTCAGAAGGCTAACAACGCAATCACCATCTTTGGCAGAAGCCAAAGAGCCTGAAAAACTACCTGGAGAGTACCTATCTAGGTAATAATTGATACAAATTTATCAAGAAGGTGCCGAGATTTTATTGTGTGCTTCACATTCTCTATAGAGAAATAGACTTCAGCCATCAAAGCTGCAAAAATTTTTAGATGTAACCAACGTGTCAATTTGAAATACTGAATTAATTCATCTACTGTATTGTTCACAGCAGTTAGCATCCCTTCAGACTTGTGTTTAATACCATGTCTAAGCTTTGAACAAAACAACAGTCCTGTTGAATGCCATGCTGCTTTAAATTTCTCACTGCTTGGGTATCAAAAATGAAATAGCTATAAACTAAATCCTGGTGGGATTAGCAGGTATAGGGCAATGTTCTCCATAAACTTGAAATCTATAACAAGCCTGAATTTTCTACACTTAGAGATAAATTAACAAAGTACAAATCAAAGAAAGTCTATAGTTTATATAGACATTACATCTGATTGCTAGTAACGACAGAATATTTTATACGTTATAGTAGTAAAATTGACTTATACTCTATAGTTCTGCAGTCTAGTAAGGAATTGATAAATGTTTTCAGATAGAAAGATGAATTGATAAGGAAATGTGAATCTAAGCCTTTGTATAGTATCACAGAAACTTATGTAAAAGTCTGTCTCTATATTCTTTGACCTTTAGGGCTAAATAGATCCCAAAACCTCATTTTTTTTATTCCACAGGGCTATGGACTAGTTGCAATTACATTAGGTCATTTTCCCACTTAAAGAAATATTTCAAGACTCCAAAACATATTTTTATTTTTTTCTTTTTGATGCTTGAGGGCAAAATAAAAGCCTTCAGATGAGAAAAAACAAATCCTAAGAAAAACAAATAAATAAAAAAAGATCCATAATCCAAAATAACCAGTAGGCTATTTGTTCGGATGCTGATAGTGGAAAGCAGAGTTCCTGTTGCTACTGCATTTGACCCAGCTCAGAGCCTTGAGTATTGCTCTCTCATAAAGCTGATTGCAGTAACACCAGCCTAATATGGACTTCAGAAAACATTATTTCCCTGCTTTCCAGCGCAAGAGATGTTTCATCAGAACTTCCTAGACAGTTACAGTAAAATAGTATTACATTTACATTGTCACAAAACAAAAAGTCAACTCAGATTACCATGTTCTGTGCTTGCTTTGTTTTTTTTTTTAAAGGAGGCCCTTGCTGTGCCCTAAATTACCTTCATGGCAACTTTTACACAGGACAAAGATTTCTGCAGATCAGGACTCACAGTGACAAAGCAAAGCAATGTACAGTAAACCGACTGGGGGAAATCATGGTTCTGTGGGATGTTTGTCTTGGTTTCCCTTTGTGTGTTCTGCTTTGGACAGCAGAACGGAGTTCAGAGAAAAGTAGGTCGAGAGCTCTCTGCACTAGGGGCTTTGAGAATTCCCAAAAGAGAGGAGGGCAAGACAAAGGAACCTATTCTCAATTTATCTGAATTCAAGTGTGTTCCTTACTTGAAAATGGAACTTGGTCGAGAGGCATAAACTTCACAGAGGCTTTGCAGAAATCAGAGTAAATCAAGAGATGGTATCCGCAGACTTAATCCTGAAATCCCGTTACCATTGATTTCATGAGCATGGGATTATGCAAAGGGATCCAAGCTTCCAATAAACTTCACTCACTTAAGGGAAAGGGAACTTAGTAGTAACATTGTGTGTACCCCCAGCCTCTATAGAAGCATGTGGAAAACTGATTTATGCACCAACAGCAGAGAGGACACTGGCCAGGAGGAGAGGTGAGGTGAGAAGACAAGAGATCAGTAGGGAACTTGGGAAGGGCTGTCAGATATATGTGAGCTTTTTGGGGCAAGGATGAGATGGGAGACCAGGAGAGGATAACAAGGCTTTAGGGCAGTAAAAGTAATGGTGACGGAATTCATGGAGAAACACAGAAAAGAGCAGACTAAACAGCACAGTCTATGCTATCAGACCAAAGGTCTATCCAGTCCAGTGCCCTGCTTCCAAAATTGGCTAAAGCACGTCTAGGATCTTCCTCGAGAACAGAGAGGGGAATGTGATATTTCTTCACACATGCACAAACACCAACACTTGTGGCTCAGGGGGCTGAGGTAGCTGTGATTGACAAAGATTCTCTCTGAACTGCTCTCTTTCTGCATTTTGGGACACGATCCTCATTTCAGGATCCTGATTTCTTCCATATGCCTGTTTAGAGCCACCATTTCCCAACCTCTGCTGAGCTTAAAGCTATCCGTTTCCTTTACCATTTCTCTGAGGGACTGAATTCATGTGTAAAACTGGCCAAAGACTGCCAAAAAAACCCCCTAGCCTTTCTTTGCTAGCCATAAGAAATATAGTCTTTTAATTTGCTTGCCCTGAACAGCTGAAGAATTATAAATATAAAGCAAACATTAAAAGAACAAACATCTCAGGATGCATCGTGGCATCTTGAAAATAAGGGAGACCACAGGGCATTTCTGCCTTATGAGACTGACCATCACAGTGCCAGCCATCGCATGCAGCCCCCACCTCCCAAAGCTGCTGAGCAGTCACCAGGGCTCAGCTGAACATTCTGGGGTTTCATTTCAGCCAGAAGTCAGAAATTTCTGCAGAAAAAAAAAATAGACTTTGGAGGTGCAATTTTCAGTACAAACAAGCATCTTGTGAAGAGCTCTACATCAATCTTGTAAAGCATTGCTATTGCAGACATCTGGGTTTTAGCACAGAAGTTTTAACCTCTCTCTGCCTTCAACCCAAAAGAAAGATTTAATGTTTTAACCCACAACCTTAATCTTACTAAAAAAATAACTATTTGTGGGGTAAAGATAAGGGACATCTTCCAGTGCTAGGTTCCAAGCTGCAATTAACCTGCCTGCTTCTTTTCTTGGCTTTGTAGGCAGCTTCTGAAAAAATTATATTTACAAGGAATTTTTGTCAATAAAGCATTTATGGCTTGCTTCCTAATAGATAATAATGATTTTATGAAATAGCTCGGTAAGTGGTATAGTCCCAAGTTTTACCTGGCTTATTAATGAGTTACTTCAAATGGGAAAAGTTTCTCCCTCTTTAATACGATTTGCTGAGTTTTAGTAGCAAAAAAATTGAGTAGTAAAAATTTTCTTGTGAAAGGACAGTATTTTTCTCCTATTCTTATTCTTTCTTTTTTGATATATATGTATTTTCCATTACTTCTGAGTTTCTGGCCTCTCCTGTGAAAGGCCTTTCTCTTGTAGTCCAGGGTCCCACATTTAATTTCTAAAAAGTGCTTAAACATGGGGGTTTAGGAGCTCCAAAGACCCTGGACTTGTTTTGTTTCCCTGGCCCCAAAGTGACTGCATTTCCACTTGTTGCTGAATTGCCACGAGAGGGTCAGATAAAAGAATGACTCTACAAATGCCTGGCTGAACAATAAGAGCCTGTATAAAGTCCCAGAAACAGAAGTCCTATCACCTTGTCACAGTCTTTTGTCCCCTTGCTGTGTCTCCCCATGTCAGCATAACCCCACAGAACTTCACCTGCTTTGTCCTTCCTCTCTCTCTTGCGCCAGTGTGCAGTGACCAAGAACAGAATGGCACAAAAACAGTATTGTACCGGCAATGAAAAGAAAAGGTTATGTCAAACCAGAATCAATAGCAGAACCATTAGAAATGTCACCTGCAGAGAGTATGATGAATTTCTTCAGCCATAATCTCCTCTTCTCCAGTAATAAAATAAGCACATTATAAGCAAACTTCAAGTCTTGTCTTGCCGTTTGTACTTCACATAAAAATAGTGATATAGTAATGATAAACAGTTTCTATTTTGAAATCACCTCCAAGTTACCAACCCCAAAGAGCCGCCTTCTAATAATAGCGCCATTACAATTATCACTGCATACACGAGACTCAGAATCAATCTAATTGCAGTAAAAGCCTTTGAAAACACTTTGACAACTGAAAGCTCTATACTACTGAATACTTTTACAGCAAAGTAATTGGTTATATAACAAAAATATATAGTTTCATAAAAGCCAGCTGCTACATTATAGGGCAAAGAAGTATTGTTCAACATCTTTCAAAAGGTCCTTGGGATATTCTTTATGTTACTGGCCATAAAATTCACTTTTGTATGAGATAAGATGGGTTAAAAGTAAATTAAAACCAGTGCTTATTAATTTCCTAGAGGAATATGTAGTGTGACAAAAGGGACAAACTGGCACAACAGCTTCAAGAAAAAATCAAGGATCTTTAGTGGACTTTTTGTTTTAGTCAGCTTCTTAATAACATTGTTAAATGAGAAAGGGGCAAATAATGGATCTATTTTAGTCTTATTTCTAGGTTCTCTGTATAATTATGGCCAGCACAAAGTATTTTGATGAATAGAACTGTGCAATATAATGCTTTGCTTGAAGAACGTGATGGAAAGTATTTCAGAAAAAAAAATGATGGTGCTATTAAATTCAGCAGGTGTTCAGCCCACCATGAAAGTAGGGGTTCAGACCCCTCCTCCACCTCAGAGTCACTTTGTGCCTCTGGAAAAAAATACTCAAGGTTAAACTCAATAAGGACTTGAGAGCAATGGATTTTGGCCACAAGGCCAATTCCTTGGCCCAGGTGAAATCTTGACCCCACAGTACAGTATGTAGGCTCTTAATTGCAGGTTTGCACCCATGAGCCCAACATTCCTAACAGTTCAATTCCCAGCCTATCGCGGTCAATAGAAAAGCCGTGCATGGGACACAAAAATGAAAATGGTTTTCCTGTGTTTCCTAAGAATCATATGCGTTCTAGACTGATTTTAAAACTATGGCATGCTGAGAAAGTAGAACTAATAAATACAGAATATGCAGCCTGAACAGCCGCATCTTTCATGAGCCTGACTGCCCTCACCTGCCCAACCAAAAGGTCAGAATCTGCCTTTTAAGACAAAAACAGCTATTATTTGAAAGAAAAGAAGATAGATTTTCTTTTCTCTCTTTCAAAGTGCAAGTATCACTTAAAAATGTATGCAGGAAAAGAAATGCTCTCCCCCCTTCTTTTCTTCATTTTTTTTTTAAATTGTTTAATAGCTGTTACGCTACTCCAAGAAGTAGGAAAAGCCTTGGTCTAACCAGCAACAGCACCAGTTTGGAGAGTGGAGCTTCTCCTCTCTTCCTCCTGCAGCAGCACCACTGTTTGCCATTATACTCTGAACCAAGAGAAGACCCAGGGAGGGCACACAGGTCTAGTGCAGTAGTCAGGGTCCTCACCTAGGAGATGAGTCCTAGATTTCTCTCTCATTGTGTGCTTTCTGTACAAGATGAATAAGCAGATGTGGGTGTGAGAACAGAGTCCAGACTTCCTCCTCTGAAATGAATTTCCTAACTTCTAATACACAACCAAGCTTCCTCTCGCTCTCTTTCCTCCTGACCTCCCAAATCTGGTATTCCTTCCTGCGCAATGACGCAGCTCCATCAGAAAGACAGGGGAGGTTCCCTCTCCTTTCCCACACTGTAGTACTAGCCTCAGAAGAGAACACACTCTGAAAAGGTGGGTGTTGTGGCCTTGGGCAGTGCTGAGGCTGAGAAGAAAGATGTTGACTTTAGACCTTTTCCTGGGTGAACCACCTCATATACTAAATTGAATGGTGACTCTATGGTGACTGGAAGTCTTAAAAAAAGAAAAAAAGAAAGTGGCCAAAATTTTCTATTGTGGTGGAGGTTAGGGACCAGATCCTGGCACATATTAGGTATGCTCAGAGCACAGTCATCAGACCTTTCTGCTCTGACGAGTTTCAGGAATGCGTTGGTCTTCAATGAAACGAGTCAGGTAACTACTGGAGTTTCCCATCAAAAGAGGAGTCATACAGACAGAAAAGCCACATGGCAGCCAGCCAGAGTTTGCTTGCTTTATCACCATGTTGGAATTTGACATCCAACCTCTTTTCTAGATGCCTCAGGTCTTCTTGAAAGCAGGAGCAGATTGGATGTTCAGCATACAACCAGTCATACATCCTTGCAAGATATATTGCAAGAAAACTTCCAATAAAATGGAGAAAAAGCTTTTCAGGGACACCTCTGTATAATAAATACATGTATCTAAAAAGAAAACAACAATCATTTCTTTCCAAGATAAAAAAATATTAATAGAACCTGAAGACATTTGCATTGTTTCCTGATTCTTTTTCTTGTTGGTTTCCACCTACACTAGAAGAGGTTGTTTTGCAGGTAGGAAATTCAGTATTATTTAATTCTTCCATGGACTGCAGCAACTTCCTAGGAAATTACAGGTCACATCTGGGCGCATTTTAATCACAGAGTTAGCCCATTAAAAAGTTCATGTGTCATCTGTTATTTCCCAGAATTGCCTAACACCATTTTTAACAACTATATTTGCTAGTGGCTTATCAGTCAAAATGATTTCTTTTTTTTTTTTTTTTAATAAGACCTAAAGGATGAACAACTTCATCAAAAACAAGAACACCATTAAAACTGTGAATTTAAACATTCAGAAAGCACATACAGATATTTTGAAAAGTTCAGTTAAGAATGAAAATGTTTTACTTCCTGCACCAATAGATTTAGGCATGTTTCTGCATGTGCTGTGTAGAAATATAAGTTTTGTAGAGATTTAAAGTTTTGCCTTGGGTTTGTCTGCTTCAGTCAGGCCTATAATCATATCTTGACAAAAGGTTTACCTGGTCAATGACAAAAGGAGGAGGGAGAGGTTTTAAAAAAAAAAAGAAAAAAAGAAAGGAAAAAAAAGACTTGTTGGAGTTTGGAAACATAAAGCTTCATTAACAGTGTTAAATTCTACTAAACAGTATTTATCTTTGTTTCTCCTTTACAAGGTAGAAATATAATTTTCATTATACATAATATAATGAAAATTACTAATAGATTAGTAGCTCAAAGTCAATGCAAAGTGTTTAAAGGGGAACTGAAGGGTTTATATATATACACACCTACTTTTAGTACTAGTTTTCATTTCTAGCCGTGGATGATGGACACCCACCTGTAATGCAAATCCTAGTTTAGGATAACAAGTTTTTATTTGGATCAAGAACATATATATTTGATTATCTGGTCAATGAAAAAGTCTAAGGATACACTAGAAAACTTCTGCTTTAAACTGCAAATACATTGGCATGTTTTTGCCTGTGCTAATACTTTCTGAATTAATATCTGCACCTTCATGTGTGGATCAGCTGAAGAGGGCTTATACTTCGCATTTTGACCTTCATCCCCTTCAAGGTGGACAACCTTTCCTGGTTTCTGTAGGTATCTGCAGTTCTCCAAATGATAAGGAAAAGCTCTGATGCTGTAATGGCTGTGATGTGTAATGTGGCACTTCTTTTTTACTTTGTATTTAGAGTCAATACCAAGAGTTAGCCTTCCCATAGGAGGCAAGATGGACTTTTCCTCCTAGTCCTGCAGCAAGGAAGGTCCATAATATAAATGTTTTAATGATAAATCTGATTTTCAGTCCACATGTTCACTCGTGCATCATTCACCTTTACCCCTTTCCTTCTGAGATGGAATCTTCTTTCTAAACCATTTCACATTGAGGTTCCTTGGGGTTTTTTTCAATAAGATGTCATCTTTTCAACAGTAGTACTCCAACTGAAGACACATTTTTTCTAAAATGTAAACAAATAAAATCTCTCACTTAAGCAATGTCACTATACAATTTTCAAATACTCAATCTTGAGATGAAGGTTTGAAGTTAAGTGACTCAGGAATTCATAAGGAAAAGGAAGCATACATCTTAATCTGAGTGTAAATGCAGCTTTGCTTTAGTGCTGAGAAAGAAAAACAAAGGAAGGAAGATCACGTGCTGGAGACTGAAGCAGAGTTTTCTGAGGAAAAGAGTAAAATGCACTAAGATTTTATGATTACAAGATTCTATAAAGTCTGGCAACTAGATGTAATAAAAGATGACAAGACAGCAGATCTAGATGAATAATATCCCATCATTATGAAGTAAGTAGCAGGGGAAGCAGGAAAGCCTTTGGCAAATCTTACGGATAACTCATTGCAGGCAGAGGAAGCACAAGAGGAATGGTGGGTGCCTAATATAGTTCAAAAATTTAAGATGGATAAAAAGAATAAATGTGATTCCAGCTGTCAACTGGATGCTGAAAGCACTCATGGGGGATGAATACTACATCACATTTACAAATGTATTATTTGGCAAAGAGTGGTTTGTGTCTCTGACTTATAAAGTATTGTCTTGGACCAGCCTGTCCCAAGTTAAACCGAAATAGCAAACCAGTGAACAGAAAGGCAAACATGACAGAGATTCACGTGAACGTCTGTTTTTTGAAATTATAAAACTTCTCTGCAAAGGATTATTTTTGTGTGATAGGAAACAATATTGAAGTAAATTAGAACATGGAAAAAGCAAAGAGAATTATATTTTTTTATCAAAAGAAAGAAATAGCTTACACTGCAGCTACAGAGGTACTTATTCTGCTCAGCCCTACTTTTTTCATCTAAATTCAGCTGAATGGTATATATACACATTTTGAATCATTATTTTTGTAATGACGCAAAATTGAAGAGATGTATAAAAGCCAGTGCAAAAGAAGACACATTGAAAACGACTAAAGATTAAGAAGTCAGAACAAAAGAGACAACTTCATCATTCAGAGAAAAAAAAAAAAAAAATAATTTAATGGGACTGCTGATAACTTTGCAGTTTCAAGTATCATCTAAAACTGAGCACAATGAAAAACACTTTGAAACAGATCTAAGCATGAAACACATAAGGAGTCGCAGACATGACTCAAAAGTTTTCAATCTGTTGGACATTTGGCTATAGTGAGAAAAATCATCCTTTTTCTATTTTTCTGCACATTTAACAGTAGTGCTGAGTCTCATATTGTCATACACATAAAATGACTCAAATGCTACCAAACTGTAGGTGTGCAAAGAGAGGAGTGTATAGAAGATATTCATTCAGGCAGATATGTTCTTTTAATCCTATTCTCATAACAAACTATGTAAAGCAGAAATATATTCCAAATCACAGTGGTATCTGAAGGAATATAATTTCAAAAGCTGCAATACACTAGTATCAATAGTTTCTTCTTGCAGGAAAAACCTAGATACCAGCTAATACCACTAGCATATATGTTCACTCCAGTCATAAGGGAGGACAGTAAAGCTTGCATTAAGCATCTCTGATTACTCAGCAAAATGTATCACACTTAAATTCTTTGAGCCATGAACTGTCTTTCCTTGTGTCTTAGTTGCTAAAGCTAAACCAGTACTACTTCTTTCATGGCATATTTCCTCATACAATAATGGGGCATTTCATTAAATTTGAGACCACAATTTAGATCTCTAGACCTCATTTTGTTCTCACTGCCCTTCCTTAAACTTTCCAATGGGTTAAACTCACTTTTTCCTGCAACTCAATACTGAAAGCAGGAGCTTCTCATGGATAATCTCTTTTTTTTCATTAAGTGTGGATAGGTACAGTTTGTGAGGTCCACACAGGATTCATACACCATTGCATGCGACTTTCTAGCACAAAGAAACTTGTAAGACCCTCCTCAACATTTCCCTCACATTGCAATCCTTTGGGCTGATGGCATCCAAGGGTCTTTCCTCCACATCTCATTGCTTTTCTCTTGGCCTTTGCAGTCTTTACAACTCACCTTACTTTCTTGTACCTTGTTTTATACCAAAGCTAAACCAGACCTCTACATCTCTTTCTCGTCATCTCTTAATCATCTTGATCATCAAAGCTTTACTTCCAACATCTTTCAAAAACATTCCATTCCTTCTTATCACGTCAAAAAGAGTGCAAAAGCAAATAGATCTGTTGACTCTCCTACAACTTTCAGAGGAAAAATGCAGGTTTTTTCTCATTCTCCACTCTCAACTCTTGATGTTCCCATTAAATAGTATGATGTTCCATATGCTGATACAACCACCTGGAGAGGTGTGATGTGCTGCAGATACATACTCTCTACTTGTAATATGAGAAGACAATTTTGAGTGGCTGCACAGAATTATGACTTGAGAAAGCACAAGTTGGAAATACTGCCTTAGTGCTCACTTTCTCCTGCTCCTACAAGTACAGGAATCTGGAGCAATCACCAGAATGTGGTTCTGAATGCTGATCAGCTCCCAGTTAAAGAAAATAATTTTTGTAGTGATAAGATTTATCGCCATTTAAATCTACAGTAGCTACAAGCCTCTCTTCAAAGCAGTCAGAGAAGGGGTGGGTCTTAGTAAATTTAAAATCTTAGAAGTGATTTGCTTATTTCAAACAGAATGAAACCTGAATGCTTAGACATTCACTCAGATCTGCAATGAGAGCTTTCTCGTGCTGGCCCTGTCATTTTTCTTCAGGAAAACAGCTTTTGCGAAGGCCTTTGTAGCAGGATAGAGAGTTTCTCCTATAATGAGCCTGAATAGGAGATGATAATTTCCACAAAAACACTCCTTTAACAGCAAAACTTCCTAATTCAAAAGGTAAGCCTTCCACTCACTTTGTAAAGTTGAGTCTCACATATGACATCAGGATTTGTTCTGCTGTACTGGAATGAATATTGGTAGAAATACTGCAAATGCAAAAGCTATCTGGATAGGTCAGATAAAATCTCTGATGTCATTCTTTTCACTGCTGGTGTTCATGGCAGTTTGTGTCATCAGAGGACATGATTCTTGCTACTGCAGTAAGACTGGAGTCTACAGTCTTGCTCACCACACCAAATGTCACAGCACTTGAAAGTGTTAAATATCTGTCCAGATATCTCAGAGCACATCCAGTTCTTCTTCCAGACATTTCCAAGTCACTCAATATGCAAATGAGAGCAATTGTCTCAGTGGTAGGTCAAATACTTCTAAAAAAAGACTTTTAACAATGGTAAATCAACAAGGTGAATGAAATCTTAATAAAAATACAGGCAATATACATATGTGGAAGCAATAAACGAATAAAAAGCAAAACCTGTTAACAGCAGTGGCCGAAGTTAAGAAAAGAAATGTGTGCTCCAAAGAATGGAAAGAGAAAACTTTTACTGTGGGTCTGGGGAAGGAGATCCCCCAAACCACTCACAAGAAAACAACCTGGAGTCATTCCAGGCTACAGTTGATCCAGCATGGGATGGCAGGACACCCTTCCAGCCTGTCTCACACTTCTTTAAGCTTACCCTGAGACAATGTAGGGTGGTGTGGTTAGGAGATAAAGTGCAAGTGGAAATTTGAGAGGCTCATGCTCTAATTCTTTGGTTCTGCTTCATTCCATTGGTTTCAGCTCCCATCTCTGTGCCTTCAGTAAAATAAAGACATTGAGTCCCTTTGAAATCTGCTGATTAAAAGTGTTTTTAAAAAAAACACTGCTTGCTGTTAACTGAAATCTTTGCCTCACATATATCCTGCAGCTTCCCTTGACTGACAGTTTCTTCGCTCTCGGCTGCCAGGAAATCTTGACCTCTCTCATTGTAGCACACCCATTCTCTTGAGGACACTCAGCCTGATGCGAGCCATTCGAGTGCCTGCCAGCCCCCTTCCCTTGCAGCTCGGCAGAGGGAAGATACTACTCAAACATTCAATATTGCATGAAAACAAGTGCACAACTCACGATGCAGCCAATTCCACACAGGGAAAAAAGGCAAATTTTGGGAGGAGCTCTCCCAGCAATAGCATTCAGAGGTTGTTAGTAATATGCCTTGGGTTGAAAACACAGTGTTCCTTTCATTATTAAAGAGATCAGATACTTCTAAGCAGCAAGATGGGTGCAGAAAAGCAATCTGAACTACATCTCACTGATACCTGCTTGGAAATAGCATCTTGATTCCATTGCAGTCTAGCTTTTTTCCTCATAACTATTTTCCTGATAGTCATTTATCAGCAGCCTGGCAAATGAATATGGAAGTTTAGGATCTCACTTTCAGTTTCAGATTAGATTTGTCCACCAAGGTACACAGAGGAGAAACAGCAAAGCAAGGAGCAGCTCTTTGGCTCTTCTCTCCAGCATTCAATGGCAAGTGGCAATGCATCTAAAAAAGGGCAGAAATTGCACATGTCATAACCCTTACCAGAAATGGTACAAATGAATGAGAGCAGAAACTGTATTTCTTCTGACCTGGCTTGACAGTTCCAGAGAAAAATAATAAAAAAAAAGCAATCTTTTTTTTTTTTTCAAGAGCAACTGTTCAGGAAAAGTCTTACTGTGAATCTCAGGCTGTATTTAGTCGTTGGGACTACATGGCTATGGCATTCTTCTCATCCTTATTCATAGAGGTCAAAAATGAACAGTAATTGGAAATAATTTAAAACAGGAAAGCTCCAGCCTATACAAAATGCACAATGCTTTAGTTAGCACTTCTGAATTCTGATCACATTCAGTTTTTAAGGGACATAAATCCTCATTTTATTAGTGTTGGTGACTTTCTTTCAAAATTAATTGTGGACTTCAAATGCTGAGCCATATATCTAATTTTCACTGGCTTTTACATGCTATTTTAGTAGCCTTTCTGGATCTGATATGTGCAGTTCTGAAATTTTTATTCATGTGAGTAACCTTTACCACCCAACCCCAAGGCATTCATATAATGAAACTGAACATCTGACTAAGACCATCTACACTGGCCAACTATGCAGAATTAAGTCTAAGCAAATTTTTTTACCCAGCTAATAAGGCCTGACTATCTTCTGTGCTCAGAAGTTGAATTGCTCTTAACTCCAGTTTCATTCAGCCAGTCCTTTACTCAGAAGCTCACTTAATTTTAGATAAAGATATGCTGGCAGTCTATTGGCTGAGTCGGATACTTTCCTGTTTCCTGCTTCAGTCTCATATACATCTCTTCTTCTAAAAGTGTACCCTGCCAAATCCTTTCAACCGTATGTTCCTTGAGTATTTCTTTACTTTAGGAAGTAACAGATGCCTGCCCTGGGGAAAAAAAAAATCAATTTATTTCTGTTACTTGGTTCCAGTAAAGTAGTAGAGTTATTTTGCTTTAAGGAAAGGGCAACCAAGCCTGAAAGGACACTTCTTTTACCTTTAAGAAATATTACATAAGTGGTTTATACTGAATTATTTATGAACTTATACAGAAGAGTTATTCAAAATAGCTCAAACTGTACATTCATTATAACCTTTTCCTTCAGCTTTTCACTAATTAATGCTTCTGAAAATTCCTAATTTTAAGTTTCAGGAAACATCCATGTTTGGAAAAGTATCTCATTTTATGTTTGTAATGAAATATACATGAACCATTGTATGAATTTTAATGAATCTTTATTAACTTTGGTCAGTTAACATTATGCATTAACAATTTATAAACACTTCAACCTAGACCTATTATGCATCATTATGAACTCTTATGAGAGCGTTTGATACAGAACAGGCATGATAACAATTTTGAAATAGGGAACCAGAAAAAAAATCCATAGACTGTCTGCTAGTCCAAAAGCCTCTGCATATGCCAATAATACACTTTTCTCAAATTAAACTTTCAACAGGCTCATAGATATTATTTGAATGGGTCTGCAAGGGTGTACTCATGTCTAACTGCAGGCCCCAGGTAGTGCTACTGTCTCTATCTGGAAACAATTGAAACAGTCCCGTCTCAGAGTTACTGAATTCACCTAAACCAGCCCCACTGTAAAATCCAGTCTGGGGTTATGGTTCAATTATGTTCATTTGTTCATTTTGGAACAAGTAATTTTTTGCATATCACCTAATGGCTTTGGATTTCTCTTGGTAAAATTGAGTTGAATTTGCCTTGTAAAAGTACTCCTTGCTAAAGGAGTGAAAAAGAAAAAAAAACATTTATTCTTATTCTTCTTTTACATTAGGTCTGCATAGAGGTTGCAGGCACAACCCATTCAGTCTTCGAAAGCTCTTTGTATGTTTTTTCTGATAACCCAGCTGTATACAGGTCCCTTATGCTCATGTCATTGTTGCCTCCTCAACACCTGCAGGAGTCAAACACGACTGCTACTGTTCTAGAGAAGTGAAAAGCTCTCTAAGGTTCACAGGTAGGTACACATGCTACGGGTATGAACCCAATTTTCCTACAACCTAAACATTAAACACCTGAGCTTCTAGACTACCTTTCCCCAAAGAGAAAAGGGCCAGCCTGACACGGGCATTTATACAGGAGCGTTATCCCAAGCACCAATAAACACAGTTCTGTGGGTGGGGGCTGTGTCTCAGCCTCCAAATTCTCTCATTATGCTCTTGCTAACTTTTCTCTCAGCATTTGAGATTTTGTGAACGCCATCACTAGGTGTCTTATTAACAGCAGGTGTTCTCGGGTTGGGAATTGCACTGCACCCCTGAGTCAGGCACATCAGAACAAGACACACACTTGGATGGGCTTCTACCTGTGCGTTACTCTCCCAATTCAATGGACGCAACTGCAGCAGAGGGGTTGAACCCAAATGCCCAGTTCCCTAAGCAATTACCACTGACCCTTCTCCAGCCCAGAGAAGCATGTACCAAACAGGAGCTGAGCTATGCGCTGCCTGTGAAATCTGTCACAGCAAGAAATTTCACCAAATGCTTTTTATTGTCAGTGGAAAGAGAAATTGGGAGAAAGTGGCATTGTGCTGATAAGACCATATGAAGTATATAAGAAAATACAATTTGTTGAGGATGCAGGTAGATGAAAAACATCCCCATTGACAGAATGAGTTCTGTGGGCACATTTTATTTTTTGTCAGGCCTCTCAATCTATTTGATCAATAAAATGCATGTTTTAAACCACTCCAATCCGTTCTATACTCAACATCTTAAAATCAATTCATCGGTGTTTTCCATAGACAACACACCACAATTCAGTCTTCTGTACCTAATCCATCCACAAAATGCATTTTGTCAAACTATTCAATCCTCTCCCCTGAATGAAGCGCATTCCATCAAACCAAGCCATCTGCTCTTACGACAGAGTGAATTCTGTCTAACGTGATAAGCAGTGTATGAAGAGAGGCATTTAATCTAACATGTATGTTTAACAAAAGGGAACATTGCTTATTTGGCGAGACATATCTTATATTCTTTATGAATTTTGTAATACTGCATCAGTGTAAATCGACCGATGAATTCTACGTAGCTTGTGAACAGAACAATTGTTGTATACAAAATAGTTCTAAAATCTTCTCTTTAGAAAATTCAGGAACAGGAATGGAGGATATTAACTAACTTAATCCTTTTTAAACTTGAATGAAACTACTGAAAAATTGATGTAGTTTATACTCTTAAAAGGTTTATAGTGATTAACTGTTACAGAGGGAACTGTGTAGAGGCAGCTACAGCAATAACTATGGTAGTACACTGAGAATTCTTTAAAATATGCTTCTTGCATTCACACTGGTTATTATTGGGTAATGAAAATCTCTTTATTCCCTCCTGAAATGCCAGAAACAAAACTCAGTTCTTTTCAAAGAGAAAGAAAATGAAATGCGACCTTATAGACACACAATAACATCCCTGACATCTGGTCCAGTAGTCTGGTTTTGCTGTATGCCAGGGATAGTCCATGGATTGCAATGAACACTGAAATGGTAACTGACATGTCATTTGTACTCTCCTCCTTCTGCCATATGAATTCACTCCTTTCTACGTGAAAACTCTGGATGGGAAATATATGTACAGGTACAGGTTGGGTTAAAGGGTTTAGCAGCATGAGCTTGATCTGGCTGAATTGATTCACCACGACCGTCATAAGTCATCCTAAACAAAGTACATAAAATGTTTGTCTTAACACTGTGTGACTTACTTCAGGGTATATGTCACATTTTACATTACCAGAACTATTTCAAGTACTACCATTTGGGCTGAACTTCTTCTTTGTAATGTTTTTGTGTAACAGCAGCTTATACTTGCCCAAAAATATAAAAGCAACTGGACTCCCTTATAGAACCGAAGAGATGAAAGAATTGTAACCTTTACCAGAACAGACATTCATATGTGGGCTTGGAGGGAACTCATTAAAAGCCCTGTTTGGTGACAAAAACGTAACATGTCAGAAAGAAAAAGAAGACAAACAATGGAATCCTAAGAGGGAAGGAAAAGAAAATCAAGTCTGATCAAGTACTGGAAAATGACCTTGAGAAAAGCTGCGAGTGAATTTCTGAGCTGAGCAGTACCTGAAAAGGAGCTGGGCACTAAGGAAAAATAAACTTTCCTGTTAGTTACCTCCTGTAAAGGAAAGCAGGTTTCCTACAGTCTTGATAAACAAGAAAATTCTGTTTCTCCTCTTACTCAACTATATGCCCCTGGACTTTGGCTGAAGTCCTCAAGATAAAAATATGGTTGAGTTTTATAACTCCATTTTTCTTGAGAATAAACCAAGAAACGCTGTCCCCCTACCACCTGCAAACCCAGCTGCTTTAATTACTCTAACTGCACATCTGGCAAAACCCAGCATCTTTCCCCATATATATAGGAAAAGATTTTTCTAAAATATGATATCCGATACCTTTTCGTAGCAAACAGAAAAATCAGAATACCTATGTATATATATGTATGCACAAATATATGTATTATAACATTGTTCAACATCTAAAAACCAAGCTTAATGACATAGGGCAAAGCCCTGCCTAAATTTTAAGACGATAGGAAAGCACTCGAACAGCAGGGAAGGCACACATAGGTGCCTGAGGCACAATGGGAGCAGCAGAATGGTTATTGCGAGCAGCCGTGGGCAGCATGAGCCCGACACCAGCATCCAGAAGCGCAGGAGACGATGTCCAGTGCTGTGATTGCAGTCACTCGCTTCAGAAGACCCATTTGTCTGCAGGACCCGGGCCTGGCCGAGCTGAGCATCCCACGGAGCACCATTCACCTCTCTGCAGGCTCACCCCTTTTGTGCGTGAATGTTTCCTGCAGAAATAAAACGTTCAGTTCACCTGTCTGATACTTAACTCAAAAGAGGGTCAGACAGCTTAATTTGGGAAGTACTTTGAAAAGCCTAGATGAAAGATGTGCTCTCTGATGAGTACAGTGAACTACTTTTTCCTCTACCATTTAATAGAAAGCTACGTTAAAAAGCTCTTCACTGCGTAAATGATTTTGAATTGTCGACAAATACACACCAATTAGTGCTTCACCAGTTTTATGTGCCATATTTCCAGCCTGCAGGATTTTGCATGCCAAAGTCCCATCAACATAAACACTGAAAGGGAAGTGAAGATCACAAAAAAAGCCAAAAGTCCTCTCATCATCCTTAATACAATTTTCCAAAGAAATACTTCTTTCTTGCTTTTTGTTGTTGTTGTAAAAAAATTAAAGATATGTTCAGTCTGGTCAAAAAGGTGTCCCTGAGAAGGACTTAGAAACAATTAAAAATTCCCAATGTTCATAACTATTAGGTTCAGAAATGGAAGGTTCATGATTTTAGCTGCATGCATCCAGTAGGCTGGATTATTACTATTCAATATAAGCAGGTTTCACAGAAATTTACAATGCAGCCCTTGCTAGTAGCTTTTTATGAGTCATATCTTTTTTAGTCTCAACTGCAGCGCAACCTCCTCTCCAGCTCATAAATGCATAATCATTCTTTACATATGTCTCAATTTACTTAAAGATACTCTGCAAATGTATTGGGTCTGTGGTGTCACTACTGGTTTGTAATGTAATTTTTGAAACAAAATGTAGCTGGAAGTCAGAAAGTGAATCAGAGCCACATGCCCAGCCAGTCTTCAATGAGCTATTGTTTAAAACATTCTGAGTCAAAGAGCTCCGATTTTGTTAAAGCAAAAGAAGATTTGAACCGAAAGATTCCCAGACAAGGACAGTATCTCAGATCTGACAGTGTCTTACAGGAGTGAATGTAACCCCTGCTCTGATAACGCTTTTGACTCTGGTCAAAGGCAGAACTCCCACTGGCTTCAGGCTGTAAAATTTTGCTCTTTGCTGTCAGCAATATGGTCTTGTTAAAAGAAGCATCTCAGCCATACCAAAGCAAGATTTATCCATGTGTAAAAGCAGTCTGATGTTGTCCAAAGAAAATACTGGTCTGCTATTTTTTGGCCTTTTTATTTGTTAAACTCAGAGCAGATATTGTTACTGCTGTGGAAGAAACCCAGATACATTTTCACTGCTTTTAAGCAGTACAATTATAAAAACCAGGATGTCTTCAACTTTGCAAACTACTCTGGCATGGGACTCTCACACAAAAATTTAACAGAGTATCTGAATGATTACTGACACTTGTTTTCAACAGATTGCTTTTGACTTCAGAAGTTGAATGAAGCAGGAACACGAGTCTTATGACTCCAAGGGGAATATTTTGAGTCTTTTTACCACATACTTAGGATTCCTGTCCAATAAAAAGTTTCTTCTGCTTCAGTCAAAATTTTAGCCATATGAAGCCAGAGATGTCAAATATAAAAAATTACAGCCAGCACAAAACATTTATATGGTGACTCGGATAAAATGGAAGTTAAGATACCAAATCTGGCCCTGTTCTGATACTCAGTTTAATTCCTTCCTTTCTGTTGTATTTGAATTTAGGAAAATTATTAGATTATTAGTTTACTTTCAATCACTGAATAAAAAAAGAATCTCTACTTCCTTCACTTCAAAGACATCTGATTCTGAAAAAAAAAAATCAGCTTACAAATACCAGAAAACACATATTTAACCTTGGAGGTATCATTTTTGAGGACGATCATATGCTGTAGGATTGTGGTGAGGCTTGTTTTTCATTTCTCTCCGCTTAGGGTGCCCCAGAACAGTGGTCAAATAATTATTCTAGTCATGTTTTGAGGTAAGATACTTCCAAGCTCTGCAGTGTCAAAAATACTTAAGTATTGATATTTGGTTTGAAATCAAATTATCATGCCCATTCTACTGAATCTCTGAATGACTAGACTCTTGATCAGCCATATTTTCACACTTATTTTATGTCAAGAAAAAGATAAACACTTCACTCAGTGAATTGCATCAGCTGAGGAGCCTGAAGGTGATCAACTCAAAAAGTCTAACAATAATAACACCCATCTGAGAAGTGAATTCAACTCTTATACCTGCACTAAATTAGAAAAAGATTTTAGCTTAGATCTGCAACTTCCTATTGGATGTTCTAATCACCATACTATGAAAAAACACATTAAAAAAAGTTATACAAGATAATTCAGCTTGTATTTGCAAATAGATCCAAATATTCTATCATTAGGACATAAGACTCACACATAAAATATTCAACAAGATATTTTGCATATATTTATATATAACAATATTTGACAACATAATTCCGAAATAAAGGTGATGGGGGGGGGGGGGGTCTGCAGCTTCTGAGGACTTTAGGTAAGTATTTTCTGTTGTAATTTCTTTTCTCTTGAATTATGTTTATAATGAGATCTGGGAAAAAAAATCAAAGGAAGGCTAAAAAATATTTGTTCAAACTATTAACTACAAAATTTCTTTGTTATCATTTTCCTTCTAAGACACTACCTTCAAGTACACATGAGAACATTGTACAGAAAGAACATTTTGCATGATATAACAATTGTTCCATTTCTGTGCAGATATAGTTAATAAATATATATGCAATCTTCTCTCCCACCCAGTAGCCTACTAGCCTTGATTTCTTAAATAGTGCTTAGCTGGGATTATTACTAGAGTACAGTGGACAGTATTAGACAATGTATAGACGCAATGGAGGGCACGATACTTTCCCATGATTAGCTCAAGGCATATAAAGTAGGTGGTTGCTTTGAATAGCAAGAGCCACAGGAGCAATGGCTGGGTTTCCTACCAGCACTATGAAGCACACCATGGAGAGTAATGGCCCTTGATCTACCTCAAATGCCTGAGCTGTTTAGAGCTACATTAGCAACAGCTGATGAGTAAGCAGTTAAGGTGACTACACTCAGCCTTTCAGGCTGACTAATGTGTTGCCTAAGCATATAGGAGGAAGAGCAAAGTTCTGCAGAAGCTGGAGATTTTCTTACAAGTGGGCTTCCTGTCAGAAAGTCTTATTTTTAATCAAAAAGAGTCACCTCTCCAGAACTTCACACTAAAATTTAATAGTTTCATGTAGATGGCTTTTTTAAACATGAAGAAGAATGTGATTCAAAATCGTAAGTATTACTGAGTCAAGGTGAGCCCATATAAATGTTCCACTTTCCTTTTTTAAAAATACAGAAGAAAAAGAATATAAAAAATTAATAACACTCATGAACTAGCTGAAGAGATACAGAAAGTAAAAGTTAGCTGTAAAATGGCTACTTCAGGGCTGTAGCACTTCCATTGTGCAAAATATAAAGGGCAATTACAAAACCTTTCTGAAAAAAAATAGTGGGAATTACTCTTTGAGATTGAAGGGTAACTACATAACAGGCAATTACAGGAAGATAGTGAAGACGAAATAGTTTTGTGATACAAGATTCTGCTAGATTTTATTTCTGAATTTATCCACAGAAACTTGTGTGTAAGTAGTTTTTCCATTCTTTTGTAGGTTTTTAATACCTTTAATAAAAAGTAATTCTGAGAGGCTCTCTTCCCCTAATTCAATCATTTTAGAAATGGAGAATTTAGCACACTGTATGAAATGTATGAAATTTATTTCAGGTTGTCATCTTATTTTCTAGTAAGGTTGTAGATGATACGCTTTACACAAAAATTAGGGCTTTTAAACTGTTTATCCACCTCATTTGTACATAAAGAGAATTTTCCAAATGTGAACAATATTGCATTGTAATTTACTATGTATATTGCAGAAGAACTTAATAGATTTCCTGTTAAACCAAATCCACACATTTCATATTCAACATTACAAAAATGGTCCATGCCTCCAGGAGTTTGGTGTAGTCCTGGAAATATGTTGGATGCATGAAACCCCTTACTTCCATTACGAGAGCATTAACACAGTAGAAAACTTACATACATTATATATAACAATTATTGCCTATATTTCTAGATTATATATATGATAAAATTGTCATCTAACAGTGAAAAAAAATATAATTGTAGCACTATTTTGTAAACCATACACTTTTCCTGAAAATTCCTTTATTCTGAGACTGCAAGATGAGTTTGGGTCAAATCTCACCACCATTATTGTCACCTTTTTCCAAGCTAGCAGGAGTGTGAAATTAGAAAGGCTAACAACGTGTTATTCAAAAGCACTTTAGAAAGTTCCTGGGATAAATTCACTATTCTTGTAACCTGATACAACCAGTTTTAAGTTAACCAATTTTAAATCAATTGACTTGAAATGGGATATGCTCGAACCAGATTTGAACCTTCATTTCCTCTTATATTGCGTATTTCATTGTTGATCTTGCCTTCAAAAGTACAGTAGGATCTAGTGACTCATCTATGTTTGGTACCATAAAGATAGTAATAATCATGTTACGAATAACAATCACTCCCTTTTTTTTTTTTCCTAGCCTACAGGAGACACAGTTTAAGCTATGTGGGTTTGTTCAGTTTTTGTTTCTCTGCATGTGAAAGAGAGAATTGCTGTGTATGAAAAGTGATTACTGAGGAAATTAACTTGAAGACAGGGTACATAGTTAGCTCTCAAATATTTAAGCCAGTAGTTAATCATTTACATTGTGTGAGTCAGGAAAATCCATTGACTAATGCAGATTCTAGTGAAAGCACAAGCTTAAACCCCTTCATACCAATCTGGCAGCACCTTTTCCTACAGACTTCATCAGAAAAAGAAAAAACAAACCTATGGTGGAATTAATAGTTTCACTCAGAAAGTGCTATCAATTAATACAAATTATTTTTCAGAATATTCTGAAATATTGAGAAAATTTTCTTCCAAAGGTAGACCACCTTTATAGGACTTAGAGAAAACTGGCTTTAGGAACTGATGTCTAGCACATATCATCTCTTAAATCAAAGAACGAGTAAGGAATTCACATTATTGCTCTAGAAAAATTGTTCCCTTATTTTTATGGCATATTTATGAAAACAGAATCTGTATATTTATTATCCATAAAATGACAGTTGCTCTTACACCACCCAGCATGCTTAGACAATGCAGATACTGTGATAACACCTTCACACAGTGGAAGGGAAGTGAATAATTACAACCTCTCAGACAGAATATAAGCATCCAAGTATCAGCTGTCAAAAAGTGGGACTAAACATTCGTGTGATTAAGAGTAAATTGGATTAGACATTTTTTTAAAAATAGAAACCTTTTTTCCAACTGGAACTTTATAGCTTATGTATTCATACACATGTACATAAAAAGAAAAAAACCAAAAGCTAAAGAAGTGGTAGAAGAAATAAGTGTGAGAAGGCATGGGAGAAGAGTCTAGGCACAGATGGTTACAATTTGTATTTATTCTCGAGGAAATATCATAAGGCAGCCCATCTGATGCTGAGGAAATAATGTGTTTGGAAGCTAGCATATACGGTTTTTAAAGAGATCACCCGTCCTCTCAGAAAAAGAAATATTCTACATAGGAAGTAAGGAGGCTGCAATTTGTGTGCAACCTTTGCCACTTCAGCTCTATTCCCTTCCTTCCACTGAAGTGTCAGGCAAAGATAGTGGCAGACATTTCGGCTGCGGACAGATAGAAGCAGCCAGGACTTCTAGTGCTAAAGAGGATAAAATTCCCTGTTGTGCTGTTCCAGCTATTTAATCTTCTTCCTTGCCCTCTCACTGATGTCGTTTTGTTTTTGTACCAAGTTCAGTGGCTCAGTCTCTATTGTTGGACCGACGTCACAACAGTGATGTACCCACATTGTTATCTGAACCCCCGCAGCCCGAGGGAGCTGCCATCAGGGAACCCCCTCCAGGGGTCCCCTGCCACCCAGTCCTGCTCTGGTTTACCACCTCTTCTTGTTCTCTCTCTTGCCAACAGTTCACCTCTGCACCAAAGCTACATGTCACTCCTCAGTTTTTTTCATTTCTTTACTTTCGCTTCTGTCTGGACTAAGACTTCCTCCTCTGAATTTTTCTTCGTGCTTTTACTTCACCTGAGATAACACATATATACCTAGTGAAATGCAGAAAGCAACTGCAAAAATCTTGAAAAATATTGGAACTCTTTAATATTTAGAAGTTTTTTTTCTTCAGTAAAACCTTATTAATAAATATTTTCCTGTTTTTTAAATTAAATATTATCACTTCCCACTTTTCTTCCTTTCTTTTAAAAAATGGAAAGAGTACTTTTTGAATAAAGATTAAGGAAAGGTTTGTATGCACAAAGCCACTATTATTAGCTCTATAGCACATGTGATTGGTATCATAACTAATTTACTGCATTATGGGGTTTTTGTGCACTTTTAAGGATGAGGAGATTGGCTTTCTATCCCTTGTAAGTAGGCAATATATCTTCTGAAGAAAATTAGACTACTTACAGACTAACCTACTGAATTTATTTCTACATTAACTACTTCAGAAGCACACAGAAATTTTCCTGAAAAAAAACCCACCTCACCAAACAACAAAAAAAAAACAGCCAACCCAACCAAAAAAAGTAAGAAATGTTATTTTAAATGCACATAATTTAGTCCTGGTCAGTAATCCAATGTATAGCTGAATGTAATTTCAATAAACCAATGAAGGTACAGTTAAAATCATTACTTCTTTGTCTTCGTGTTGGTAAAATCAACTCAGAAGTGATTTTTTGCAACAGTTTTCAGTACATACAATAGCTAAAGAGCCTTATCACAGTTGTAAAGTACATAATACTAGCAATGTTCCAAGGAAAATGTTAGGCTTTTTGATCACTTAACAAGTGATAATAAGGGTACATTTTGGAACATGCCCCTGTTATCTTGTGTATTTTAATAATGGCTTCCTCGACTGTGTAGCTCATTAAAACTCCTTAATACTCGTATCACAAAAGTTAGCAGAAAGAAGCAGTGTATTTTTGCCACAAAAAATGGAAAAAAAAAATTAACATAGAAAATTTCATGGGAAATTACACATAAAAATAATTCCAAAAAATCTTAAAGTGGCTTTGTATTGAGGAAAACCCACCCTTATTCTGTGACACTAAACACAGAGTCAAAATTTCTGTTGAAGTATACATCTAAGAAGTCTCTTTGGATCTGGTCCAAAACATTTTTGCAAGTGACAGTATAATCAGGAATTTGAGCTTTATGGATCTTCGAATGAATAAGTTTGAACTATTTAGTATCATATACTACCCTTCCAAAATGATAGGTAGATCATATTTAGAGCTTGATGGCTCTGTTAACATCATAGCAATAAAACCCGTGCTTTTTATCTTAGGAGTAGAGGGCTTTGCATTAACATCTATAAATCTTAAGTTCAGCTTCAGAGCTGTCATAATATCACTCAAATTTTATATATACATCATCTACCTGTCTAAATGTGTAATGGATGGCCAGTTTACGGTAAAGAGTATCTTCTTCAAAGTAACAACACAAAACTTGTTGCACCATTTCAAAAGTCTACTAGTACTCTAATTGGAGCAATAGTCAGTACATGACCTCATGATGGTCATGTTGAAAAATTTCAGCTCTCTATATTGAAACGTCAGACTTGTTCCTCATTTCCCTATGTATGTGTTTAAGGACCAGCATATATTCAAGAGCTTTGTTGGGTGAAGGCCTAAGTGCTCAGTATCGTGAAGCACCAAAGACCACGCTGCACGATGAGATCACTTGCAGCAGCCCCATCACTCCTCCCTGGCTGCAGAGTGAGTCCTTGCAACAAGAGTTGTTCCACATTAACAGTTTCTGATGTTTACAGTCACATCTCTTTGTCTTTCTTTGTTTATTTTACTAATCAAGTTTATTTGGCTTAGGAAGTTGTGAAAGCTATTCTCAAATAACTGAAGCTTCCTGATCTCTTTCCAGTCATGAAACCATAAATTTTAGGTTGTTTTTCTTTTCTTTTGATTGTGAGGATGAATTTAATATTTTAAATCAATACTTTAGGACTGTCTGCAAACTAGATGCCTTATCCAAACTCTGCTTAATCTTTCTAAGCAGTGTCTACCCTTTTTTTGGATAACAACAAGCTCATTGAGTTCAAAGCTATAATAATGAAAGGCATAATAGCTTGGTTTATTCAGCTTTATAATCCTCTAAGGCAGTGCTGACTGAAGGTTGAATAAACACTGGGTTTCTGATATTGGTAAACTCTCAGGAGATAAAAATTTGGCATAAAATCTTCCAAAAACTAGCAAGACATTAATATGCAATAAAATTAAGCAGAGAATTTTTTAAATGCTTCAAAACCAAATTAGACTTCTAACTTATATTATTAACCCCTTAAATATAGGCAAAAGCAGAAATGACACAAATAGGCAGTTTTGTTTCTTAGCTAGTCACTAATTACTTAGTTCAAGATAGTCTTGATAGTCTCATTGACAGTCTCAAGACATGACTGTGCTATGAAGTAATGGTGTATCACTGCAAGATGTGAACATACAGAGCGCTTTGAAAATTGCTTATCCATAATGATCATGCAGCATCTAGGGTATTGCAGTATAAATTATCGGGTTCAATCATCTGAGCGGCTTTAAGTAATCGTTTTATACACAGCTGTGTGACACCAGCTGAGCCTAACTGCCTTCAGTCACCACTTTTAACATTCGCAGTTAAGCCGTCTTAAGGAAGCTAAGACATTCAGAAAATAAACTTTATCTGAACCCTCTGTTGCTCCCAGGAAAATGCCATTTGAATTTTAATGCTCTCATTCACAGACTGTCTAGATCCACCCTGTTTTATTTCACAGTTCTATGGTCTGTATCAGACCTTCCTAGCAACCACTATTTACTGCAAAAAAAAAAGGTGTCTCAAGGCATCATACATTTATCTTAATCAAATTATTGATAACTGAACAGAAATAATCAGTTTTCCAGAATTTCAAAAGCCTAGCAAAAACTTTCTGCCATGCCTTTTGCAATTCTGTTATTACTGAGACACTTCTATTGTTTTTATTATTGAGAGACACTGGCACAGGGCCCCCTTATCAAAGCCTCCTTGCATTTCTCCATGCTTGGACACATCAGGCAATCCTTTGTTTATCCTTACTTCTGAACAAGACAAAAACCTATTCCTGGCCCAGAATTTAGCATCTTGTATGTAAATTTTGAAAATTTCCCAGAGGCTTTTTCTGTACATTATCATCAACAGGTATACTTTCTTCTGTGGACTTATTAATTTAGCTTGCATCTTAGATGATAATTCCATTATCATTAGTAACTTATATATTGCACCAACCTTGCCACCCAGAAATACAAATCTGGCACATTTATTTTACATTACTCATAGAACATGATACAGAGTTTCTATCAGCTTGATGCCTTTGTCATGTCTTTGATAGTTCAAGCTGACACAACAAAGTTACCCTCAAAACTTTTTAAAAGTATTTGAGCGTAGAGGCTACATTTATCATTGGCATGTTGAATGGCAGTGATAGTATTAAAAATAGTAAATAGTTTCTTGATCATTTAAATCTGTCCTGGAGCACTTGTGGTGGGCTTCTGTTCTTGTTCCTATTCCTTAAACCCAGTCAGAATTTAAAACTTTTTGAGTAAAATTATTAAAATGCAGCAAAAGATAATACTGGTTCCCCATCATTAAAGCTGGATGTCCTGTATTGTCTGCATTGTGAGACTGGAAAATTCTGAGTTATAATACTATATCTTCCATTTTTGTTTGTTCAAGAACAAGTATCCTGGTAAGATTCATCCTACAACTACCAGAAAAAAATATCATAAGTGCTATTGTAATGTTACAGGGATAAACTGATACTTGATCTGATTGTTATGAAAGGCCAAACACAGAGCAGTGATTCTAGATTCTGGATATGAAAGATACGAATATTAACCGTCTATGAGAGCATCTGTTCTCCCTCTTTAATGTTTTTGTTCCAACTGCTGGTAAATGCTATGTATCAAAAATCAAACACTGTTTTAAGGCCTCGGTATATATATACAAAGGAGATTTTTTTTAAATATTCACTGTTAATGACACTGGGATAAAATCTTTTCAGAACTTTATTTTTCACAGGTCTCTAGAAACAGAACTGGAACCAGGCAGTTAAGCTCTTGAAATAGATACTATTTTTTTTAATAAAAAAGTGATTTTTCATGTGATACATGGTTTCAGTGGTATGATATTAAAATAAAATTTTCATCCTTGGATCTCTCTGTTTAAAATTAAGAGAGCGGGTAAATCAAGAAGATGTAAATGTGGAACAAAAGTTTTTTATTTTTTTTCCTATTAATTTTTTTACTCATCTACACTTAAGAATCCTTAATGTCCCAATATCTTTTTAGAAAGAGAATTGAATCCCCAGTGATATAAATAGTGTCTTTTTCTCTATGAGAAAGAATTCCAGTTTCATTGTGCCGATGCTCTTAAGATGCTGTTTGATGTATACCTCTCAGCACAAGCAAGTGGTGTGGCACCTATGAAAGCAGAGTTCAGGTAATATTTGTGAGAACAGCTTATTTATCTTTGTCCCTTCCTATAATAATAATAAGGAAATGGGGTTTGATCTGGGTTTCAGTGAGTTTATTGTGAGTCTTCCATTGACATTAATGTACTTTGGAAGAAGTCCATAATAACCGTTACAGTACATTAACAGATCAGCTTTCAGTGCAAAGGATGCCCAAGCATATTGCAAACAAACTGTAAGTCTGGGTACCCTTCAAACATATTCTAAAAGCATATGACACTTTACAAGAACCATAGAAAATGGACTACTTACTTGAAAATGCAGAAGGAAATAAGTGTATAGTGGATACTTAAACTGGAGCTTTTCAAGACAGGCGAATTAATGTACTTTTGATCTGCTTTTTGAATGCCAATACTTTAAGAAAATTTTGTATCCCGTATTGAGCTCATCTTTTGTGAAGAGTTACATGTGTAAATAGAGCAGCTTTTAAAGGAACAGAATGGAACAAGTCTAACTCCAGGTCTTAAGCCATTCTAGAAATTATAAGATAAAGAAGGAAAATATTCTGTATGAGGTTAAGGTTTAAGGCTTCTCTTTCAGTTTGATGGAAAATTGTTGTATGTGTCATGTATGCTCCATAAAACCTGGAATTTGGGTGAAAATTCAGATGCACTCTGATGAGGATCTCAGCACAACAGCATTCCTATGCACTGGAGAGTGCGCTCCCCTTGGAGGTAGGATGCCTGGCTGGAAGGAAGCGCAAACTGGAGTCAATCTTACGTGTTTCTTGCCTTCTCAATTGCCCATGGCTTGTCTTATTCCAAGGCAGGGGGAAAAAAATCTCATCCTGAAGTGTTCAAAAGATAAGAGACATGAACCTGCTTGTGGATCCTACAGATAGAAATTAGGTAGGGGCTTAGTAATAATCGAGAAGGATGTTAGAAACTAATGAATTCCCTCAGGCATTTCCCACTCTCCTTCTGAGGATGTCTGTAGCTGGCACTGTTACCCACGTACTGACTCATGATCACTGTATTTCCATGAGCTCCTGTTGGTGTTGTCATTTAATTACTGATCTAACTAAGAAGACTACACCATATGGTGGCATTGCTGCACTGAGTACTGTTAAATACAGAAGTGACGTGAATTGCACGTATAAAGCCATATTTTTAGTATTCAGAAAGACAACATAGGCCAGGTTTTTCCAAAACTCTTGGTTCTCATTAGAGTATCAAAACAAGGACCAGATTCTCAAGTTTTCAACTTGCAGCTGCTTGTACCGGGACACTAATAGTTAGATTTTTCAGAAGAGTTTTCAGTCAAAAGTACTACATGATCTTTTGATTATGTTAATCTGTTTTGACAATGAATGTTGAGATGCTGCAGTTTCCCAATGGACTGGAGATCTTTATTTCACATAAATCTAGCAATTCATAGGGTCAACTGGGCTTGTTCTTCCTCTCCTCATTTACATCTGTGTAGCTTCTGAAGTCTCCCCTGAATCTCCCCTGAATACACTGATCTAAGAGGAGAATAAATTCCATACGTAGAAAACCTTCTAAGGGAGCACAGAAGCCAATACGGTCATAGTGTGAATGAAATTACAAATGCCTGGCTACTAGCTCTGGTTAACTGGGTAGTATTTTCTCTAGTAATCATAGTTAAAAATGGAATTCTGTTTCTCCATACTACATGTGATTATATATGAACAAGAGAAAAAGGATTCACGTGCAATAGAATATTTGCCTGGTTGTTGAAAGCATGTGATTTTACTTACAAATACACGCTCAAACTTAACCCTCTCCAAATTATGAGAATAAGAATGTGACCAGTGTAGGTATTGTAAAGTTTAGGATAAACTTATGAACCTTAGCTAGGGAGCTAGTTTCAGAATCTATCAATATTTTTCAGATCTAGCTAACCTCTTTTCTCATAACATCAGTAACTTGTTATACTACTCATAGTATTTGATCATAGTATGGGTGACGCTCCTGTAACGTTGTGTTTCTGGCTTCTGCTGAAGGTCTTCTACTAAACAACTGGAATATTTTTATGTGTTGTTCTGTGTGACATGTGATTACTTCAGTCGTCGTTTCTCATGCTAACTACTGTGACTTCTTTCCTCTTGTGCCCTGGGCATACACATCAATCCCCACCACTTTTAGAAGGGTAGTCCTAGCATGTGACTTGGAATATTGTAGAATTATACAGAGTGCTTTGGGTTGAAATGAACCTTTAAATACCATCTAGTTCCAACCTCCCTGCCATGGGCAGGGACTTCTTCCACTAGATTAGGTGATTCAAAGTCTGGTCCAACCTAGCCTTGAACATTAACCTCATTTTTGAAGCTGCCGCTGGCTCTTGTGTTATGCTGCAGCTCTTATCTTGACCTAGCCCTTCTGTCCCCCTGTACTGTCTGCTTTGTGTCCTCCCTTGTCAAACACTGCAGTCAGTTAATGATACCCAACTTGCACACACATGGCATGTTATCCCCTAAAGATATACATGGTTTCTTTAAATAAATGTACTTTCTTTCACATTCACTTTTCAGGAATTACATTTGGGAGATTTCCAGGAGTGTAGCCCAGAATGGAAACCATCGTGTGTGCTAGGAATTGAAAAATATCATGATTTTTTTCTATAAATGACTCTAATTCTAATTACAAGATAGCTAAGGCATGCTTAAATATGCTTATTTCCCTCCTTTCTTTCCTAGTTTATATCTTCTGTCAAGTCAATGCAGTATTTCTGACAAATGGAATTAATTTTGAAAATGCGATTGAGGAAGGTGTAACACTGAGTTAATGTTATACAAGATAAAAGAGTTTATCGGCCATGCATAATAATCAGAACTGAAAGAAGGGTGTATATACTCAAAGCAATAGGGACAACCCTTGAGCAAATCTAAGAAGTGTCACTGTCTTCAACAGGACTTTTGAGACTCAGCGTGTCAGTCCAGTCTATACACTGTACCTAACAAGTGGAAATGTTTGCAATGAACAGTCAAAGAATATTTTTATATCAAAGTCAAGTGTAACTGCAACTTCTCCCTTACAGTGTATGAAGACAAATACTGTCATTCTCCTCCCACTTTTAGGTGTTCCACAGTGGAACATCCCATTGATGTCCAAGTAGCAGAAAACAAAGGAAAAGCACACCTTGCATCTCTTCATCATTTGAATGAAAACTTATGCAGATACCGGGCAGTTTCATTTCTTCCAATGGTTCCTGAAAGCAATGTTCATAAACGCTAGCTATTGTTTTGTCTTCCTGAACCCTCTGTTTAAAGCAAGCACTATTCATTTTGGTATTGTTTTTTAATTTGTTCTGGGAACCTCAGGTTTCACAGAAATGGCACTTGGTCACCATGGAATAATAAGGTACACTTCCGGAAAACATTCTTCTCTTTAATCTGCAGATTGTGTGTGATTAAAGGCAAGGAAGGTAGTAAATAATTGTCTAGGGAGGTTTTATGCATGTATAAACCTGCCTGGAAGAGTGGGAAGTGGTTGGTTTAAGAAATAAGGATGTCTTTGTTTAAATCCTATTCTGGGGTTTGGTGCAAATCGAGGAGAAAGTAAAAGTCATTATTGTCTTCCATTGACGTAAATCATGAGTTATATTGGCATCCCTGCAAAACCAGTGAAATGAAAGGAAAATTGCAACATTTCATTTGCTAATATATTTGTGAAAGATGGTAATTGTACCCATTCATCTGAAGGTCATACCAGTCTGCCCTCCTTCAAAACTTATTTTCTGCTTTTTTCTCTTAAAATATGAATCCAAATGATTAATAAGATTTAAGAAAACTATGCACAGCAGCAGTATAAAACATGGCAACTGGGCATATGTGTGCATGTAAAGAAACCAAAAATACAGCTAAGAGCTTAAAGGTTTGCATATGCAAATGTGTACAGGCTGTGAGGGAATCTGTGCAGGTTTGCATTAAAGCACAGAGTAAATTGTTAGCAATTTATCCTCTGAGAAGGGCTAACTAGAAATGTGGGCTGTGCAGTTTCTTTTCCTTCTGCTGTCCTGCAGATCTGTGGAGAAGTTATTAGCAGAGCTAATCATATTTAAAAACTCCAAGTTCCTCTCTGGCTGGCTGAGAGCAGGTTCTCACAAGACACTTATTCTTTTAAGGTGTTATCTAGCAGCTGTCTTTGTTGCTGTATCCCTAGGTTTTTGTCATGTTCTTTATAGCCCCAATTCCTGGAGCAATGAGAAGCTTCATTTTTCTTTAAAAATAAGTGTTCAATGCTACAAGGATTGTGAAAAATCTGAAAGACCTAACCTGACCGGATTCAAATACCCCAATGGCAAGACATAAGAACGAGCATATTTGTTTTCACTAAAAATCTCACGACCTTTTAAACTGGATCATTATTTTTGAAATATTTTTGAGCCTGGCTCAAAAAGTGCTTGAGCTTGCTAGCAGTGGGTTTACTTGCATTTTTGGATCTTTGTATTCATACTGTAGCGGCAACTGAATGAGGAACTACTAAAACCTATCTATGTTGAGTATCTACAAAGTCACAGGCGCTCGTAATCTGTGGTGACTGGATGGAGACCTGATGGCAGGAAGCAAGAACAGTTGATGGGTAAAAGTACTCTTCGTGCCATTTTACTGAGCCTATTGAGAGCATTGCGTTAAACAGCACAGATATTTACAGCATGATCAAACAACAGCAAAGCATGACTAATGCTTCTGAAGTAGGTAGGAAGGTTTTGCTTTCTTCCTTCCCTCCCTTTCCATTCCACCACTTTTCAGATAAACTCCAGTTCTCTTTTTTTTATTTTATTATGTGGAAATAATCTTTATTCTCGGCTCAGTTTCTATTAGCAAAGGTTTGAAGTGGTTACTGAAAAGAAGGGGAAGAAATCTTAAAAGACCAAGAATATTTTTTGAAAGACCATTCACTTCAAACTGGGGTAAATTTGCAAAATGTAAGGACAAAATAAATGTCATACTGAGCCAGACCATTAGCCCATTCAGGTCAGCACTCTGCCTCTAACAGAGGTAATAAGAGGTGCTATTTTGGGAGAGTAACGGTGGTTAGCTTCAGTCCCTTCCTCTTAGTGACTTCCAGCATCCAAAAATCTCTGTGTTGGTGAAGTTAGAGAGCATGTCCCTGCCTATTCCTTTCAGTCTCTGTCTCTAGACTAGAGTTCCATGACTTGCCTTATGAATCATTTCTGGTCCTGCTGATGTTATTTGTCTCCATAACCTCCTTTTGCAAGAAATTCTGCTGTTTTCACCAATAAACCAAGTCCTCTACCCACTGTGTAAAAAGGTACATATATAAAAAGGTAAAAAGGATACAGGCACATGTTTCAAACAGAAGCAAAATAATACTTTTTCTTTTGTTCTCAATATTTTTCCTGATGATGCCATTCCTTGTTGAACAGGTAATTGCAGGCAGTTTCCAATGATGAATGAAATCTCTCTCCTGAGTTGTACTTGCCATTTCTGTGTTCAGCATCATGTAAACATGATGTGGATTCCTTTTCCTGCCTTACAGTTATCTACTCCAAAGCTTATCCACTGCTTTATTTCCTACTCACTCACTGAGATCCTATTGATGATCCCACACCAGTGTGGTATTTGAGTACCTAAAACAACCTACTATCATTTGTGAAATCTGAGAGTACCTTTACAACGTACTTTTCAAATTCTCTTTTATTCCTCTTAATTTTTGTTTATTTTTCTACTTGCCTTATACTACAGGATTTGCTTTCTTCTCTTATGTGCAGGCCTCCCATTTTTTAACTGCTGTTCTTTTCCCTAAGATAGTAACCTTTTCCATTTCCCATCATTTGCTATGATAGCTTTTCCCTTGAGCCTTGAAGAGATTTCATTTGATGACTTCATTTTCTCCAGGAACTGCAGTACACAGTTTAACTGGGCTTGCAATATACACTCCAGGCTCTTGCTTGTTGAGCTGTTCCTTGCAGGGTATTTTGGTCAGCTGGTTGACTGTTTTATATTTTATTATTTTGTTTTACTAACTAACTCTTTCATAATCTAGTGCTCTTTCTTGAAACTGAATAGCTGTCTGCTAGATTTATTTCTCTCATGATACAAAGATTAACTGCAACTATATTGTGATCACGGTTACAGAGCAGCTCACCCACTAGTAACTCTTGAATGAGCACTCCTCGAGACTGAGCTCAAGGTAATGTCTGGGGTTTTTTCCCCAGGTCCCGAGACAGGCTGATGTAGGAAGGAGTTTTTTATCGCATTAAAAAAAATTCTTTCTACATTTCATCCTGATAAGGCACTGAACTATATACCTCAAGAATTAAAATCTGACATTTTACCTATCTTAGCTGAATCTTCTTCAGTTTCACTTCTTTGTTAGGATTGGAGTGGAGGGCTTGGCAATATAATGCTAATGCTAAATTTTAACAACTAAAATGCTGGATTTCACCCACATAGGTTCCTTAGTGCTCTTCCTTTTCTACAATATTACACTGCATTTGAACTTAGCATTATCCTTCCTGTACTGTGCCTCTCCCACACCCTAATATCCTCTCTGTAGTTTCTATAAAATTGATGTCCTAGCATCATAATAACCTTGTTTTCTCTCTTCAAGCAGTCTCTGTGATGGGGCTTCTGTCAGGTTTGCCACTGGTGCCAACTATTCCAATTTTTCTGTTTTATTTTTTAGGCTTCTACTGATGCTGTTGAAGCATCTATAATTCTTGGCCTTGACCAGTATTGCACATGTGACTCAACTGGCACTGTAAGCAATCTGATTTGCATCCTCCATTCATTGCAATTCTTTATTTATGTCCCTCCTGGCTTTTTTGGAGGTGCATTGAACATGAGCCACATCCTCTTTGAGGATTGCATCAGACTGAACCAAGTGCTCCTCAATGCCTGTCAGCTTTTCATCTGCCTCTAGTTTCGATAATCCTCTACGATCATTTTAATTTTCAGTGCCAGCAGCCAGGCTTCCTTTTGCTTAAAGTAAAGCCTATTTTTGCAGGCTACAACATTCCCAAAACATTTGCCAGTTCCTAGTACAAACAAATCCCTTGCTTCTACACCTTTGAGTCAACCATGCCCTGAGGCTCTGGACCTCTGCCCATCTCGTAGGCCTTACGCTGGAATTGGCAGTGCTTCAGAGTAGAGAGGTCACAGAGGCCAGCCTCTTGCCCAGTAGCTTGCCCTTGCCATGAAATCTTCTTCTCCTGCATTCCCTTATTTCAGTGGTACCAACATGGGTCAAGCCCAGTGGCTCGTTTTCTGCTCCTCAAACCAACCTAATCAAAAAAAACTAAGACCTTGTGAGGTCTGCTGCCTTTGCACCTCACAAGCAAAGTACTACCTGATCCTCTCCAGCCCCTCAAAATCAGATATCCTCATGCCTACAAAGCAAGTGTTCCGCTCCCACCACCTGCTTCTCCCAGCCCTGAAGACCCCCCTAGTGCAGGAACACCTGCAGCACAGGAAGACACTGGGGAGCCAGCTGGGTACTGGATCTGATCCCAGATCCCTCTTGGCCCGAGACTTGCATCCTCCTCAGCAACTCGAGGCTCTGAGAGGAAGCACGGGTGTCCCCATGGGTCTCATTTGTGAACCTCTCCGACTCTCCTAACTGCTCCTGTTCAGCTTCTCTCAGCTCAGAAGAACAGCCCTCTTCTCTTGGGGCCTGGAGGGCTGTGCGTCACATCCACATGTAAAACTTGTCCCCTGGGAAGACACTCTCGCCTATGGTACTCTGTGAAATGGATGAGGGAGCCCCCAGCCTGTTGCCAGGATCCCACTAGCACCTCGAAACATGGCTGTTATCTGAAAGCATACACTAATTTAGTTTAATCTTACAGTAATTTAGGTTCTCTTCTTATTTGATAATGAAGATTATATTCTCCTCTTAATCTATTTTACCTCTAGTTAGCAACAAAGTCAAATCTGGCCTAACTGTGACCTACCTTGTTTGCTTGCCTTCCAGGAGACACCCAGGAGCCATGCCATCAGAATTACCATCTCTCTCTTCATTTCACTGTCATTTGTGGGGGCAAAATTGACATAAAATGCCTCCTCATCTTGACATAGAAAGATTGTATTTCCATACACTATGCATGGGTCTGTACAATTACTCAACAAATACAGAATTACTGAAGTAGACCTAGGGTGTTTACAACTTTTTTTCCTAATTTTTGCTCTAAACTTATTTCCTGCATGAATTTATTTCCTCAGCAGATTGATTCAAAGTAGAAAAATTCTGATTTGGCTGTAATACATATTAAAAGTATGGATCAGAAGAATCTGATTTTTTCATTCCGTTTAATTAATTTAGCATTTGATGCTACATGATTTCTGTGAATTTGCATCGGTCTAATTCAAATGTAAAACATTATGTTTTTTTTAGAGCTACATGAATTGTTTACTCCCTTCATTCATGGCTGCATCCTCAACTGCAACAAACTGATATCTTGTCATTACACAACTTCTGCTCACTGAGGATTTGGCTCTGCAATTTTAAAATGTCTCTTCACCAATGACAGCAAGCCACTTCAGGACATATATAAATCAGTTCCTGGTGAAGTACTTTACCAGCCAAAAGAATGTCGCTTGAGGCCTTCACTTTCAGGTACACACAATGGCTCAGATGTCTAAATGTTAGGTGCCTAGCAAAAACCAGGAATCTAACTGTACTTCATAGTAATGCTGACAGATAATCAGGATTAATTGTCTTCTGGAATTGCTGGATTTAGATGCTTATCTCAGAAAAAAAAAAAAAAAAAAGGAAAAAGAAACTGGCAATGTCTCCAGACCTGTTAGAGCAATATAAGAAATGACGAAAACTCTCAGCAACATGCTGGAGATGATATCTGTAAATAGAGAGAATGTCTGTTGTGAATTCGTACAATGAAAGAGAGTACAAGAAAGGATGGGGTACTAAAAATAAGCTTCAGATTGCCAGATCATGGCAATAAGAATTTTCTTTCTTAAAGGACGATGCCAGTCTATGCCTATGTGGGAAATAGGACATGAGGAAATGATAGAATTCTGTAATTATATGGTACAATTACAAAGTTTCAGTTTTCAAGTGCCGCCCCCTGGGTGATGGTTATTCTGGATGAGTACATCCTGAGACACATCTTATCCTAGTGCCTGGTTCAGGTCAACAGCTTGAACAAAATAATGTTAATGTCTACCTTTCTTCTGCAAGCTGTACTTTTGCCTCTGTAATTTCTCTTAAAAAGCTCTTCAGCAATAAGAGAAAGCCACTTCAGGACAATTACAAATCAGTTGCTGATGTGCTTTTTTAGTAGCTGTATTATCTTTCTCTGACATTTCACATTTGCTCTAACTTAACAGCTCAACACACTCAGAGACAAATTCAGAATATATTTCAAGACTCAACACAGTGTGACTTTGAGTAGATGCAATTTCAGGCATGTAAGCATGAGAACGAAGCAGCAACATTTTTCGTGACTAGCCTTTAGTAACGTAAAGCAACTCCATGGGGATCAAAGACTGTAATGAAGACAGAGTCACTGGGGATGGCCAACCCTCTAGAGATAGCATTAACCTCACTCTGCATTATACAAGTCTACATTACAGACCAGCGAAGCTTTGGGGGCTGGGGAGAATAACTTCAGGAACCCTGCACAGAAACTCAGGGAAGAAAAAAGACATGAGAAAGACAAAGGGAAATAAAGAAAATGAAAAGAATATGGCTAAGTATCTCCAAAGTGCAAAATAATCCCCTGACACAGGGGTAAAAGGCCATTGGCATTTTCAGAACTGTCAGTTCCTGTTCTCTGCTGATATTCTTGTTCCGTTATATGCAATTTTCCGCAGCAAAAATTTGGATAAAGATTTTAGGAACATTCATGTTCAGAAGATGTGGAATTACTTGATCCCATTGATATAGTCATTACACAGAAGTCAATGAGAGAGAGAGAACAGTCATTAAAAGAGGACATTTAAGGGTGTATTTATCAGTGTAAACAGAAACTAAACATTTCTACAGTCATTCCAGCTATAGTGTGTATTATCGCTATTGCAATGTAAAAATGCAGTTAAGACAACCTGCCATGATTTCCTGAGCATACATTTTCAAATATATACTTTAACTTCATGCTTTCAATTTTTAAGACACTATAAGGCATCTTAGGTACATTAAAAATACTGCAGAGGTTTCCATCATGAGATTAAAAAGCTGGGCAAAGTACTCTTATATATGTAATCAGGCTCAAAACTGAGGGGGGATCAAAATAAAATTGCATCTGAACATTTTATATAAAGAAAACCAATTTAAAACATTCCTTCCACTATTAATTCCTGAGAGTTACGAAAAGTCCTTGAAGTCTTTTAGCTAAAGATTCAATTAAAAACTGATGTAGTGTTGGCAGGGAATAAGGTTTCCTGCCCATTTACAAATAGGTCTCTTCCATTGATGGTTTTTGCACTACCAGATAATAGGGGAGGAAACACTGTCCCTCTACTTCATCGTTCTTGATAGATCTCATGACACACGACTGACACAGGAGACCAGTATGTTGATCAAATTCAGAGCACCTGTTCATAGAGTGGGGCAGAGCAAGGAACTGGAAGAGAGAGAACCCTTTTTTCTCAATTAAAAGTTTAATCCAGTCTATATATATCTCCAAGATACTTGGGATTAGTTTCACTAACACATTACTACTTTATTTTCTTCTTAAAAGAGAAATCACAAGGCAGAAAGAAATAATATTCTCTGTAGAAAAGAGTCTCTTTCCCTTCCTTTCTCTTCAAACAGGGTGAGTAAATGGATTTAGGTTTTAAAATAATATAGAGGGAATAGAACGAGCATTTTCTAAGGCAGAGACTGTATCACGGAAAGGATATCATTGGCTAGAAGGACAACAATGGGGGGGAATAAAGCATGAGTTTCATTATCTAAACCTTGAACCAAAATGGGCCAGAATCTGGCATCCATCCACACACTAAACGGTTCCCTAAGGAACAGTCCTGTACTGACGTACGGTGAAATGAGGCAGCACCAGCTACAGAAATGGAGTTTGCACAATGATAAATTCTTAATTCTTAAGAAAACGGCTTGCTGTGGGGGAGGGAATACTGTGTTCCTGGCATTTTTTAATGATAAATGGAAAAATTTGAAATAACACATTTTTCCTTCAAGAAAACTTAATGCATATAATGCAAGCACTTATATGACTCATATATTATAGCGGAAAAGTAAAATGGGTTTTTTCCTACTTTAAGTTTTGGTGCCAAAATTTTAGCTGAATGAGATAGTAATTTCTTCCCACAATCCATGCACAGTTTTTGCTGATGAATTTTCCTGGTGATCTCTAATAAACAAATTACAAGAACAGTGAGCACAGAATGATATCTAACAAGCTGATAGGCATTTATTACCCTTGGCATAAATATCATGTTACTTCACTTTGTTAATAGAAATGGTTTGTTTGGCCTATTATGCTAAAAAAAAAAACACCACCCAAACAAACAAACATACAAAAAAACCCACAAAAAGAATCAGGTTAAATTCTGAATACAAATAGAAAATTTTCAGTTAAGAACTTCCAGCAATTTAAAGACATGCATGAAGCTGCATCTGAAAATATTTAGCCTGCTGGGAACACTAAAGCAAACTGGAAGCAAAAACTGAGGCAAATTCACTTATATGCTAAGACCAATGATGAGCAAAAAGGTCTCTGTACAAATTCTCATTAATTCAAATCAGGATGAACTGGTACTCTGTGATGGATAATGATCTGAACAGAAGACTGCAAGAACAGAACAAAAGGAAATAAGTTAAAAAATCAGCCTTTGAAATCATCAAAACACGCACTCAAGACAAACATACAACTGAACCCGGTAAACGCTGAGCTGGTGGAAAATACAACCAAAGTTATAAGGGGATATCTCCTAGGACATCTGTTTTTTCTTCAAAGAAGAATAAGATTTTATCCTAACAGGAGTGGAAAAGCTTTGCAGGCAAGAGATAAAACATGATAGCAATCAGAGTTTAAACCAGATCATGAAATGAAGCAGATTAGAACTTGTGACAAAAGTAGTAATCATCCTGGAAAACAACGTTAAAAATTCCTACACCTAAATGCTTCTGAGACAAAAAAATTCTTAACTCTGAAGTTTGTTTCCACCTCACATCAAGCAGGCCCACTGAGATCCAAGGGCCTAATTTTCCTAAGGAGCAGTGTTGGTTTAATTTATGCTTTTTGCTCCATGGAAGGAAAAAAAAACCCTCTCTTTTTACCATCAGAAATGTACATGGATCTGGCTTGTTATTCACATTTAGGTTTATCTGTATTCTCTTCCCAGTATAAGTCATTGATTTTGCATTTCGATTGTGGATTAGAGAAAAATAATGTATTCATTCATAACACTAAATTTCCACTCGGAAATTATGTGGAAAATTACTATTTAAATGTGTCTGTTCTCAACTACTTATCTATATTTTTTTCTTGGCCAGATTTGTATTTTAAAGGATACTCTCTTACTGATTTAATTTAACTTGGGAATTAGCTATAAAACAAGAGTTTTTCTTCCATCAGTGACATAGTTGTCATTGGCTATATTAAGCTAAACATACAGAAAGTTGTGTTTAGAGCATGACAATTACATTTCCTTGATGTCTTCTCTATAGCTGTCCTAGCCTCCTAGAAAGCTGCACTAATTTTTTAAACTCTTCCTTAAATGTTTAAATCCGTCATGTAGTAATGCTAAATCTATTAGACTGGTAAGCATGTGAAAATGTATTTATACAGATGAGAATAAATATTGGTTCTTAAAATAAAAATGTTTACTACATCAAGTGCCAACAACTAATCAATATCTATTTAAAGGCATAGCATAAAGAAAAGCAGAAGTTTACTGTGTTGAAAACAGATGCTGGTAATTAATTTGCAAATCTCTTGAAAGACTTGCAAGGAAATCAAACTCAACAACAACAAAAAGACATCACCTTTAATGTACATGAACTGTCCCTATCCTCACCCACTACTTCATACCAGCTTGTGATATTTTGAACTTCATAGCTCTTGCTGCCAAGATTTTGGTCCTATATTCAGAAAAAAAAATATTCAGTGCAGAGATGCCAAGACAACTTTAATCTGAACAATCTCTTAGTGATCCCAGAAGAAGAGTGCTGTAGATCTGTACCTGAAAGTAAAGACACTGTCCCCAAGGCCTCTGGTCTCTAACTTTGTCCACTGTGTACATTACAGCAACACGGGAGATTTGGTGCAACGTCTGTCATATACATATTGTCCATGTGGGCAACTCTCCCATCTTCAGACATGAAATTTAAAGCAGCAAAACCCAATCCTATATCTGATCCCACTGCCTCCAGACTTATTGTCTCCTGCGTATAATTATGGTAAGGCTGGATAGAAACCCACTGGGCTGGAACTGAGCAAAGCCTCTGAGCCCAGTCCTCAGCCCTGCTCACAGGTACATTAGGTCTGGGGCAAATGGTTCATTTGCAAATATATTTGCATATGCAGTTTCTTCATCTGTACGCACACGTATTCTGAACACAGACAACTTGTTGTAATCAGGTGCACAGATTTTGCCCATAATATAAGCAAACAGTTGGTGATAATTATTTTTAAATGTGCAGCATATTCTGATAATGACATTGTATATCAAAAGTATAAAGCAGTGGGTAGAAGAAAAAAACACAGAAAATAATCCAAGTAATCCTGTGTGTCAGGTCAGAGTTCTAGGTTGCCGTATGTTGTAAATTCATGAGGGGGAGGAATTTAGTGACAGGCCAAAGTCTTTAGGCCTTAATTAATGTCATGGGGATGATAGATCTGCAAGTGCACTCATTTCATTTCATACAAATGACTACGCAAGTCACCTTTGTTATCTACTAACTGCTCTGTGGAAAGAAACAAAACAGTCACAGACAAGGCATTATAATCCAAAAGAAAGGGTCTTAGGGCATCATTTTCAAAGATACCTAAAGTGATTAAAAAGTATAAACACAAAGGCTTTCAATATAGTTTAGGTAACTACACCTTTCGGTTGCACGGAAAATCTCAGCTGCAATACTTGCTTTCTTCTAGGCTAAGCTCTATCAGTTTAAGAAATAAAGGTTAATATTAATGGTGTTAAAATCCCACTCCCATTTCTAATGGTCCTATTAAGATCGCTTTGGCATTTATTTTAAGAAATTGTGGGCAATATATGACCCTCTGCTGGCTTTAGCTGGCAGGTATCTTTCTCTGTCCATCACCCAGCTGAGCACTTAGCTAAGTAACTGCATCTCATTGGCTTTCATTCTTGTAATTTATTTTTATTGACAACACTTGTTTACAAAGAGACAGGTGGTCTTTTTTTGCAGCGAATAGTGCTCCATGTGACATAACTGGTGTTTTCAACAGATTTTTTTTTATAGATTGTAAGAACTCGTGAAAGCCATGTGATTTCAGGAGAGACTGAATACGATCTCAAGCTCATCTTGAGATCAGAGATGGTACGCCAGACCTCCGCAGGAGCTGGATCTGGCAGGATTTAATCACCCGGAATAAGTCTATCATGTTGCCCTTTTTCCTGCTCTCAGGAAAAAAAAAATAAATGAAAAAAACTAAACCACAGATTATCCCATCGTTCCAGTTAGGTAATGTGTGGATGTTTCAGGTGCGTGTTACTTGAAAAATCCGCACCCTCACCCATGACAAACACCCATCTGTGTCTGTCAGGAGCTTCAGAAAATAAACAACTATACCTGCTTAGATGTCAACGTTATCACATGCAATCTCCTGTTGAATGGCACAGGTCAGCAGGATGATGGGTAACAGTTTTAAACTGAAAGAGTAGAGATTTAGATTAGATATTAGGAAGAAATTCTTTACTCCAAGGGTGATGAGATGCTGGGACAGGTTGCCCAGGGAAGCTATGGATGCCCTGTCCCTGGAGGTCTCCAAGGCCAGGTTAGATGGGGCTTTGAGCAACCTGACCTAGGTGAAGGTGTCCCTGCCCACAGCAGGGGGTTTGGAACTAGATGATCCTTAAGGTCCTTTCCAACCTATGATTCTCTGATTCTTTTTAATTATTTAATAAGTATGCTCATCCAGCACTATATCTGAGTCAAAACATAAGTCACTGATCATACTACTTATGGGTATGTCTTCCACATATTCAGTATAGGTCAGCATTAGTGATAAGCATTTAAAATTAGCTAATTCCACTTTGAAAACATAACATTAAACCTTTGGAGAGAAAATTCATATTAGGTAACAGATTAGTTATCTCCCTCAAAGGGGCAAGGGTGGTAGTTACAGCACCAGGCAGGAAGCTGAGAGATTCAGAATCAGTAATTTTCCATGTTACATACTTTTTAAGGGATCCTAGCTTTAGTGGCCCACCTCATAACCCTTCGTTTTCTTGTCTTTACTGAGTGTTAATCTTACAGTAGATGGAGATTTTGTTACAGTTTGTGTTCAGGATCTAAATCCAAGGTGGGGTCTCAAAAATTTGTGACTACAATCCAAATAGATAGTAACAGTTTTAAAACCAGGATCACAAATATGTCGTTCCTTTTGTACGTGCCACAAGGTGAGAACATATTGCATCATTGAGTATATAACCGAGGATCTGCCAGAAGGCTGTAAATTACTTCAAAGTATCAGAGCCACAGGTTTATCCTGCACACGAGGGCAGGAAGGAAATTCACACTTTGCATCAAACCCATTAATTGATCAACTTCACCAGCACATTACTAAACCTGGTGTCTCTCAAAAAAAATTCCAATCACTCAATCTCTAGACCTAGCATTCAATGACAATGATATAAAAGCTGGGACAGATTTAGGAAGGTCATCTTTTTCCTTATTGCTTAAATAATCATAACTAGCATAGTCCCTAGTATAGTCCCCGTTCTGCAACATTTCTCCTTCTATCAGCTCCTTTTTCACCCTGTGCAAACTCAGAACAGTGTGTCCTGTCTATTGGGGCTGACAGTCGTAGCCAAATACAGAAGATAACAGAGGGTCGGGTGATTGGGTACCAGGAAACAAGGAGATAAGGGTGGTCAGCATGATAAGCAGTCCACTCGTAGCCAATTGCTTACAAGCTTTTAAGCATCACAGTTTTCCTCGCTGAAGAACACATAGTGCTGAAGGAGTGATCCCAGAGATGATAAGGAGGTATTTTTGTCAATGCTCAAGGAGGTGTGGGTTGTCTGAGAAATGTAGGTTCGTGCTTGAAAATATGACAAATGAGCAAAGGAAACTGGCACCAGAGGTGGATTGCAAGCTGGGAGTCAACAGCTTGATGCGGTCTGAGAACCAGAGGAAAGGAGGAAAGCAGGGAAAGGAAAACCAGCCCCTCCTCTTCAATATAGTGGAGGGGAGTACCCTGCCCGGGGGCTGAGAACTTACTTATGCTGTCACAGTATTGAGGAAGGTGGAACTGATAAATTGAGGAGGATGGGGTAGATATAAAGAAAGAAGGCCTGACAGCAAGTGCTGTTACAAGATGACAGCAGTTGTCTATTTGTAACCACAACATCTCTAAGGCTTTATAACACGTGAATGCTAGACTATGTTCCTCAGTCTCTTAAATCTTAAAAATTTAAAATATCTAATGTGGAGCTCCTGCTGCCTCTCTAGTTGACAGAAGTTCCTCTACTATAGGAAGATCATTATTTCTAAAGCAAGGCATATAACCTTTTAAGTATGTGATATTAAATATGGGAAGTGCCTCAGCAGACAAACCTTGATCCCACCCCATGGAAGTTGACAACAATTTCAAATGGAGATACAGGATGACAAAAAGAGCTTGGATCAACAGAGCTTCATCTCTCTCGTGGGTGCCTCCTCCCCTATGCCATGTTTTCACTCTATTTTAAACCCAGAACTGAACAGTGCATTTAAAATGTGTTGTGGGCCCACACACAAGTTCAGAAAAGCCCAAGTGAAGGCCACAGTGCCCCCAGCCTAGATATTGGTGTGGATAGCACCTGATGGAGTGGGATGCAGTTTGCACAGGAGGCAATCTGCAGCACCCAGACCAAAGCACTGCTCCAAAAAGATTTTTCTGTGCCCCTCAGACTGTGATCAGATGCTGTCTTGTGACATGGTGGTCTTTGCAGCAATACCTGCTTAAGGAATACCCTCCCTACTACCTTGCTACTAGATGGTCTCCTTCTCATGCCCCTCATGGCAGCATGGGACCCCCTCAACTCTGCCAACTTGTTTGCACAGCTGTGCCATGAAGCAAATCACCAAACCACGTCTCCGAGCCTGTTCACAGAAGTTTTTGTAAGTACCACTTAGGGAAGGCACTTTGGCATGTGGATGAGATGAAGCATAAACAACAGGGAAGCTGGGTGCAAAGAGGCCAGTATCACCACTGAGGATGAAATCCCGTGAACTACAGCCTCATTCTTTAATTCTGGAGCTGGGAAAAAGCAAGAACACTTTCTTCTCTTCCTCCCTTCCTAGGTAAATGACTTGGAGCAAAGTCAGCAACAGAAGGGGCAGGAGGTGCAGGTTTTGCAGAGCACCTCAGAGCCGTGCCTGACCATGGCTATAACACCTTCACTTTGCTACACGCAGCAGCTGTAACACCAATGGAGTTATCAGCTGTCAAGTAGGTGCCAAGAGAGGTCTAAAATAGACCTTTGTTACTTTGCACCTTGGGTGAAATTAAGAGACACAGATTGTCTGTCTTACAAGGGAGCTGGATTCGAGCTGAAAACTTTTTACAGACCTACAGTTTTACTACTGACTTCAACTAAAGTTGTCACCACCTAGAGAGCGATGAACATGGAGGCGACTAAAGCTGTTTGCAACCCACGCTGTCTCTTCACACCTAGGTTGCCACAGGCACCCAGCCCTAGAAGCATGTTCTGAGGACGGCTAACATGCCTCAGCAGCACTGCACTGCCAGACGCAGTCAGCACAAGGCTGAAGGAGGAAGAGATGGGTCTCATTTTTTGCACTGATGGAAAAGTCAAATGGAAAGTTAGTCCTACGTTCAGAACTCTCTGCATTCAGAGCTTATCCAAATCTCTTTGGCCTCTGCCACAAGGTTTCAATCTTCTGAACAAAGGTCAGAGTATTCCCAAGATGCTCTCAGACCCAGAAAGACAGTAGGAGGGTGACAAAGTCAGTGCTACGTTGTTTTAATTTGAGCGAGCAGCGATATTCCATCAGCTGCTAGTCACAAGTAAGAAAGCTCAAAACAACCTTCGATTTTCAGTGATCAAAATAGTGATGTATCCATTTAAATTCTGCTTCAGAAAAACTGGAAAATAGGACATCTAGTATGTCAAATGTATATATTTCTCAAAGAGATATCATAGACACATTAAATTTCTGACATGTCCCAGCCAGATATATCTCCTTTACAGGTATTTGGTATTTTGGAGAAGAGGTAAAAAACCATCATCTGTCTAGGGATAGATGTTGAAGAGGAAAAAGTACCTTTATATATATGTGGAGAGAGAGAGAAATATGTGTGTGCGCACGCGCGTGTGTGTCTGTATGTATATACACATAGGATCCTTTATCCATCATTTATACATCCCTGGGTGTAAAGGAAAAGCAGATGTAGTTGTGGAACTCAAATCTATTGTTCCTTTGAACCCCAGGTCACATCACTTGTACTAAATCTGAACCAAGTGGTGTCTATAATAAAGAGCATGTTACTTTAACAAGTTAATCCAGTGGCGGTAAAAAGTCCACAGTCTCTCTCAAATACAGTTGATTTGCCTTACTTCCTTTCACTTCTATTCAACTCCATGGAGTTATCTACTTCCTGACCCTAATTCTTCAAACTGTGCCAAATGCGTTCCAGATTTTTACCTTAATATATCATGATAGGATCTTTCCAGCCCATGAGAACATACAGTCAACAAAGCTCTTTCCCCTTCATTTCCTGAGCTACTAGCAAAAGCAATTTCATTTTCAGGATGTTAACATTATTATTTCTGGCAAAGAAAATAATAATTCATCATAAAAATGCTGATAATGTATCAGCAAAAATATGTTTTGATTGTGGTTCCTATCTGCAAACACAAATTTATATGTAGCTTTTTGCAAATTACAGCACACTTTGAAGGAGAATAACAATAAAATAATTGCTGAAGGCGGCTGTCAATAATGGGACAAAGTACAACCCAAATTATCCAGAAAACTGTATTTGATTCTAACATATCAAACTAACATGAAGGGATCTCAGTTTTACTGAGATTGCTAATTGTTGCTTTTAGGTTACATGCTGGAATTTCCTTTTTTATATATATATTTATATGTATGTAGATATGTAATTGAATTGACTGGCAGTTCAGTGGTGTCCAGAGGAGTTGCTCAGTAGACTGGAGAAAAAGTACCTGTACAGAGACCCACCTGCTCCAGACTCCTGCTCCCTTAGTACTTCAGGTCAGATGCCTGTTGGAGCACAGACATGAAGCAGACACCCAACTTTCCTTCTACAGAAGTCACGAAGCAAAAAATTTGCAGAAGGGTTTGTGCAGGTCTACGTGTCACCCTCACCTGGAGTGAAGATACAGCTGAACCTCACTCCAGGGTTGATTGATTCAGAAGCATCCCTGGTTTCTACAGTCTAGGAACAGCTTGAAAAGTCTTTTAAACCCTTAAACATAGCATTCCTCTTTCAAAATTTGTGAATAGCAAGAAATCTAAAAAATCAAGGTATTTTCCAAGCAATGATATTAGTGTTTCCATTCTTAAAATTCAGACTAATAACACAACTATTGTCCAGCAGCTCTAATTACATTACAAAAAAATCATTAGATGGCCTTTAAATTTACCAATTACTTGATAGAATGAACAGAAATTGCAGTTGTTTTTTTCATATTATTTCTAAATGCCCCAAATCCTATTTTACCCAGGGAATTTTCTATTGCTTTTGTATTAACTAACACCTCCTGCTTTCTCACAAATGCTAAACAAAGCCTTTCCAATCATTTAATTACAGTCTTTTCAGCCCTGTTAGATAATTTCCTACAGAAATATTAGTGGGTTTTAATTACAGCAAGAAAAGTTGTGAAACTTTTGAAAGCTTATATATAATCTGGACAGAGAGTTAAGCAATCATGCTTTCTTTACCAACTCAGCCAACCTTAACTAAAGGATTCCAGTTCTGTGACTTATGGTGCTGGGTATTCTTTCCATGCAATGCAGAAATCAAAGCACAACTGAATTAATGGATTCCCTATTTCTAGACAACTTAATGTTATGCAAAGAAAAAATTATTTGTATTCTAGGATGTTCTTGTTTTGTTTTGACCTTAGGCAAACAAATTTTTTAATCTGAATCTAATATTATACAACTGTTTCAACGAATGACAGACCTTAACCTTAATGCGTGAAAGCTTTTAATGTAAACTTTCTCTTCTCCTGTTCCATTCCATCTTCCTTCTCTTTTATGGTTTCCAGTACCCAAGTGATTCTGCTCATTTCTGATTCTTTCAGAGCATGATCAAAAATCACTGATATCTCCTATAGTTCTTCCGGCAATAAATCAATAAGGTATTGACCAGACATTCATGTCGAATAACACCAACCTAAGCAATTCCCAGTTCAAATCAAATACTAGAGGCCAAAAAGATAGATGTTCCCAGCACTGAAATCCAAACTATGAGTTGCAGAGTCACGTCCTCAGAAAGCAGCCCAGAAGAGTCACTGTCTCCAACACCAAATTGGATAATGATAGTACAAGCAATGTACCAGTGCTTAGAACTGACCAACCAAGCATCTGTGTCTAAGCAGTCCTGTTTTACAATTCTCTGCTCTTTGACATTTCACTCAGAGGCTTCTCTCCTCACTTCAGTGGAGCATCTGCTAAAAGAAGACACCTACACATTTTACTTCAAAAAATAGCTGTGTTCACCAAATTCTCTTAAAACACAAAGTAATGAAATAAGATCCCCTTTTGCTGCAACAGTAACATATTTAGAGCCATTAGCTAAAATATGGAAGACCATTTCTATTCTGTGCTAGTTCTAACTGAAAGTATTCAACTTACCAATTTTTGCTGCCTCAGAGACTGTACAAAACACCAAGTCACAAGACAGTTTCTTTCAGTTAAAATGTAACAGTGGGAAAAAGACTTCCAAAGCTATTTTGCAGTTCTTCCTCATACTAAGTTGTGAAGTACTTAACAAGAAGTTCCAATAAGTGCATGCAAGGCTTTCCACTAACCAGATGGCAAAAGGTGAAGGCCCTCACTAGAAACAATTACTGCAGGGTTATTTGAAGTTTTGACTGCATTTATTTTAGAATTTTGGGGAAAAGAAAGTAAAATAAAAGTAAAGATCTATTATTACAGACATTTTTTGCATTCAGGCTATGAAGGTGTAATACCAGGGAGCTAACTGGTTTAAATTTTATTGTAATTATTATGTAAAAAAAAAAAATCTTTATTATTATTAGTAGTAGCAAGGTACCGTAATATCTCCCAAACTATTCCTCCTAGAGATTTAAAAACATTTGAAAGCAAATCCTTAGAAACACTCCAATAAATACATTGTGAAATGCTATAAAATCCAGGAACTTGCAAATTTTTAACATGTCATAGCAGTATGAGCTGATGAGATCATCAGAAAGAATCCACCGAGTACCACTATATATGTCAAAGATGGAACAAAAACCCCCAAACCCAGCCAGGAGTTCAGGAAGACAAAATAAATTGAAAAGCTCAGTAATATTGTAGCCTTGCAGAAGGAAACTAACCTGGGAAAAGCACACGTAATTTAGCATTAAGCAGAAGATGGGTATAATACTGGTTAATTAGCAGCTGAGCTAATGAAACATCAAGTCCATGAAAGATGGAATAATGTGCTGAAAGTTTAATTAAAGCATTAGAGTTGTAGACATAAACAATTACAAAGTAAGGCCAGAGCCACTGAGAAAACCTTGTTTAACTCTCCTTGTTCAATTACCAGGTACAGAGCTAAAAACCCAAGCCTTGCATAGCTCCCATCAACAGCTGCTGATGTGACCCATGCATGTTGGTGCTTAAGCCAACTCATGACCAAATTAGGCAGAAAACCAAAGTCAGGACAGTGTCGTAACCTGCTGCAGGTGTCACGCTTGCCCTACTTGAAAAGCAAGAGTGTCCAGTGAAGGAGCTGCAAACTAAGCCAAATGCAACAACATACAGCAAAAGTGGGTCTCTAAGAGGCGACAGCCAAGACCAGAAAGGATTAGCAGGTACCACTTAAAGGCAAAAGAACAAGTAGATGTACCACAATATAATTCATCAGTTTAATACAGTGTGGGAGGCACGGCAGCACAGTGCACCACGATCAGTGAAAATGCACTAAACAAAAACTAAAAAATATGCACAGCCTTTTAAAAACAGGTATCTGAGTGAGGGCATAAAAAGAATCCTTGTGTGAAAGCAACATAAGTTTGTAATTATAAAAAGCTGCATAAATCCAAATTTTTACCTGGTACAAAACGGCCCCTGTTCAGGGTTTTCCATTTACTTAGACCAGATGAAATTTACATAGGCCAAGCTGAGGATCAGGTGGGGTTTAGGTTTGGCTTTTTTTTTTTACTTTCTGTCTCAATCTACCACATGATACATTTTTCTGTAGGATTCGTACTGCCAAGGTTGAGCCCAGGGCACCAGTGGTTATAGCAAAGAATAGTAAGATGGTTTTAGAGAGAGGAAATTTCACAAGATAATTCTTGCAATCAAACCAACCTTGCTATTTAAATTCTCATAATTAGAAGGATCTCAGCAAACTGTTGAGCTCATTGCCCTAATAGAAAGAGCTGACAATGAAAAAAATAGAGTCCTTGTTGATGCTAAGCATCAGTATATGTTGCACATAGTTCTGTGAGATCCTTATCCCCGCCTGTCCGTATCAGGACTGAATGAGAGTGAGCCATGGTCCTTCCTGGCATATGCATATAGATCTTCTTTCCATGGAAGCAGGTTCACTGCACACCCCTGGTTGTCATTGGAATGAGGTCAGGATGTATGTGTATGCCCTGACAGGCCCTTCAGGAACACACCTAGGCCAAACACTTTAGATTGCGACAAAGTTATCCCAGATTTGCACTAACGTAGCAGAAATCAGAATTTGCCTTTTGTTCAGTACCATGATCCACACAAACCCTAAATTTACTGCCTGCGAGAGAAGACTAGGCACCCTACAGCTAGTTCTGTTACCTGCTCATTCTGTGAAGCCTCCTTTTACTGAGAGCTGACAGTCACCCAGCTCTGCTGGAAGAGCGGGTCCCTTCTCTTCGTAAGAATTGCTCTCAGAGAAAGTTTTGCAGCCCCCCGTGTGGTTGAAAGGGGAGTTTGCATCTTTCCCTTATGACCCCCATGCCCGGCGCAGCCTTTTCCCTGCGCCAAGTGTCAACATCTTATTGCTGGGTGGCTTTCAGCTGGCCGTATTCCTCCTCTGATGGCATGAGTCCAGTAACCTGCTGATCTGAAAAAATAAAAGTTGCAGCGGAATTCGACCCTGAGCAGTGGTTCTCAGTACTTTCCAAATGCGGCTATTAACATTTATTTCTCCAATCATTCAACCCCCTTGTCAGTAAAGCACTTTGGAAGTTTCTCTACCTTTTACTTAAGGCATAACTTCCCTGTTTGTCTGAATTCTTTCTGCATGAATAAAGCCAAGAGTATTACTTATTTACCTGGCTTTATTCACAGAGAACAATAGATGTGGTATTATCCACTTCCTGCTCAGAGTCAGGGAAACACTTCCCAAGTATGTGCAACTCCCCTGCTCCAGTGAAGTCGACAGAAGAAAGAGAATTTATTTATAAAAGTCCAAACTTTTGCTGATGTGCAAATCTGAACCCAGCAGCAAAATGCATCATAAGAACAACAAGTATGAAAGCGAACATTCTTTTCAGTTGTTATTAAAAGTGCTGAAAATGTATTTGTTAAATTATAACCTTTCCTGCTCTTTTTCTTTTATTTTTTTTTCCCCTCTGGTAGAACAGGCTGTAGTCAAAGAGTACTGGTGGGTAATTAATTTTGGCTGGTTTCAGTGAATTATAACGTGGTACCGTTCAACTCTCGTATTAGTCACTTTCAGATAACTGATACAGAGACTCACAGACTCACCACAATCTTTCCTACAGAGATAATAACACTCATTTATTAAGATGACCACTACAATCAGAGGCAGACAGAAGACAAAGATGCAGACCAGTTGCAGTTTTTGGTTGATGCCTTCTAAACTTTCATCTTTAAGTGGTAAAATAGAAATCTGAAATCTACCAGCCAGGGAAGTATGGGTTGTGGGGTTTTATCCTCCTAAAAAATACATTTGTAACTGTTCTCAAATACACTGTTCCACTAATTTTATCTGCACACTAATTTCAAAAGCATGTCCTGTATTTAATCTTGCTATGTGCAATGCTCTGTAAATTAACTGTTACAGAAATTTACATCTAAGTCCATCCATGCCAATGAGTTGCTGAGGCATTGCTGTGGCATTATTGCGGTTGTACTACTTATTTATTATGGCTTGGCCTGCGTGCAGTACTAATTCTACACCTTAAAATATGCCTACTTTGCTTTAGCAGTTAGCATAGATCAATTGTATGACATATGGTATATTACTTATCTGCATACAGATCTGTATTACACACACCAGCAAGACAGCACTACAAAGCTTAGATGTGCTAAGTCTCATGCCAGACTTTGCTTAGTTCTGGTGGCTTTTCCTTACCGGTGTTAATCAGAAAAAAAGCTCTAAAGTATTCTGTACCTAAATTTCCCACAGCAAGATTGAGAGACAGAGGCAGAATCTGACTTCAAACACAAAGAAACAACTCCATTTTCTGCTCCATTTTAAGGATACGATGAATAAATACGGCTATCCAAAGAAAAATGGAAGAAGACTTTGAAAGATTGTCATTCAATGCTGCCACATTCACACATAGCCTTCGAAGACCTGGGTCTTTTTGCACAGTTTCATGCAAAGGCAAGGAGACCAGCTTGTCCTGAGTTTGTCATCCAGGCTGCAGACAGTGTCTTTTCATTGACCTCCATGTCAGGGAATGAGACCTCAGACCACAACAGAGTGAACCAAGGGTAACTCCACTAAAGTCAGTGGAAGAGTTTGGAGTGCCTGTGGAAACAAGCCAAGATTTGGCACGCCGGGATCAAAACAGAGAAACGACAGTCCTCTCACCAAGTGCTGAGGGACCACAACTGCTTTAATTATAGTGATACAAGCGAGGGACGAACTTGGTGAAGCTGTTGGCAGGTTTGGCTCTGAGAGTGCTGCGCAGAGATTTCTTCTCAGCTGCCATCATCCACTTGGCAGAGACTTGGTTGAACTCTGCCGGTTAGCTCCAAAGGCTTACAAAGTACTTACATTTGCACTGTGGCCAGTGCAGCGTTTATCAGCATGAAAAACCTGAAGATTTATTCATTCTTATCTCTGAAAAAGTTCCTTATTTCTTATGTAACAAAAGGATTTGTTGTATGCGGTAAAGGCTTTCAGAATTACACAGAAAACTCAATTCCGGGAAACTGATAAAGACCTAAATATAAAGGAAATACACAAATATGTGTTATCATAAAAAAAACATTTTTATTTTTTTTTCCTGAGAAATTATGACTAATGCAAATTAAACATTGAGGCATGTAATATTGCAATATATCAAAAAAAAAAAAGGAACATTTTACTATTTACATTATGCCCACACAGAAATAAAGGCCAAAAAAAAAATATAAAATCGCTAATGCAAGGCTGTAAAATAAGGCTCTACAGGCAAATACTACAACACAATTTGGAGCATTATGCTAACTTACATACACCCTTAGCAATGCAGTGTTTAATGACATGACCACATACTGTCTTCTAAAAGATCTGTTTCACACAAGAATCTCGGGGATGTCAGTGCTGCTTCAGAGGGCTTGTGCTTCTTTGCCTATTCTTGTTTGCACAGTAATGGCCAAACACTGACCTTCTCCACTGATGTACATCACTGCGTAGGTGGGTATTGCCCTGTTCCTAATTGCACCGAATGGAGAATTAGCATTTTTCTCCACTGCTTGTTGTACTGTTCTCACCATATTTTAGAACTGGTTTTGAAGTACAGCAAGGAAAAAAGTTCTGTTCTGTTCTAGGGATGTCACACATCCTGTGCAGTCACCGGGAGTCACATGAGCTTAAAGTGTGCTCAGTCCAAGGGGAGTCTTCAAACCATCCCACTGTCCCACTGTCCTGGATTCTGCTCAGCATGTAGAGGAATCAAAGTCTTAGCATCTTGGAAACTGGCAAAACCAAGATGATTTTTCACAGATGGTAAACACATCTGTCTACTACCATAACAAATATCCCGAATAATTAAATTGATTGAAAGCACTCAAACTTCTCAACAAACAAGTTCAGAGATATTTTTTTGCCTGATGTAAAGAAGAAACAACAGTGTTTTCCCTTAACTTCATTCTTAGAAATGGCCAAACCATTAAAAAAATAATTTCACAAGACAAACATTCAGCATGACAAATGTGTGCCCAAACACTTTAAATTTAGCAGTTATACACTGCTATAAACATGGCCTTGCGGCGTAAATGCATTTATTTTGATAAATATGTTTACACTGCAGGATATAAAACGGCTAAGATATGAATTGGATTTGGGATTATCTACAAACTGGTAAACAGCATTGAAAAGAAACAATTTTTTATATATGTTTATTGTATAATACCTAATCTCTTCCTATAATTTTAGTTAGGGAAAATAGCCTATTTTATATCTATGACATGCATAGATATACCTGTGTTGTTTAAGGACTGAATTAACTTTTGTACAGGAGGGTACCCAGCATCACACAGTCCCCAACCCATGTTCTGCAGCCCCCCCTCACCTCCGTTAGTCTGTGACAAGGTAAAGGGACACAATTGCAGTATTTCTCCCCAGAGTGGTGATGCTTACATCTGCTGTGATAGGCAGATGGTGTCTGGTTCTTTCTAAAGAGAATGTCTACTGATGGGCTGTGATGAAGCAGCACAAGGAACCACAGAATCACAGAATCTTCATGGTTGGAAGGGACTTTTGAGACCATCTAGTTACACACATGAAAAAAAAGCCCCAACAATCTCAGGCCCTAGAGCATGCCCTGAAGAGCCATGTCTACACGTTTCTTAAATACCTCTAGGTCCTTTTCTGCTGGGCAGCTTTCCAGCCACTCTTCCCCAAGCCTGTCTCATTGCCTGGGGTTATTGTGACAGAAATGCAGAACCCGGCACTTGGCCTTATTAAACCTCATCCCACTGGCCTTCGCCCATTGATCCAACCTGTCCAGGTCCCTCTGTAGGGCCTTCTGACCCTCAAGCAGATCAGCACTCCCACCTAACTTGGTGTCATCTGCAAACTTACTGAGGGTGCACTCAATCTCCTTATCCAGGGAGCTGCTCAAAGAAAAGGAAGGGATGTGTGAAAAAAGAGCAGGGGCTAGCAGTGGGGCTAACCATACCTCTTCCCTAATAACCTTCTTTTTCTTAAGTCAATGCATCAAAATCTCCATTCAGGAAAAATCTCTTCATATATATTAAAAATTCAACACGTAGTACTAATTTTGGAAACTACATATTTGCAGAAAAATGTCGCTTTTCCCCATTCCTTGAAGAGAGATTGGTTTTCAATTATTTTTCTGTTTTATAAGTCTTTATAGATTTTTGTCGCTTATACATTAGTAGGTTTTGAATTTGCCAAAAATTGCTTACAGTAGAAAAGAAGTCAAACTCTTGCAATTGCTAGATGGCACCATCCTGCCCTTTTGAGGTTAAAGCAAGGCAGCATGTGATTTTCTTTCCTTACCCTCTTTCAACACATGAGCTGGGAGCAGACAGTGGGTTGAAACAGTGCTGATTACAAATGACAACTTGTAGCATGTGTTATCACAGCCACTCTATACAGTAATTCCGCTAACAATGCATTTTGCTAACAACCATATGGATTCAGGGAAAATTGTTTTTTTCTGGAGGAAATCAACTGCAGACACGTTATTACAGTATGCCTTTCCCAGGATCTGTACCGGTCAAGCAGAATAAATGCAATGTTAGTTTAAAATGTCTTTGGCAGACATTGGGTGAAAACTTGGCCCCTTTAAAGTTGGTGACTAAATAGATGTATAGAAGTTAGTGACTAAATAGATGCATAGAAGCTAGTGACTAAATAGTGCATAGATGTTAGTGTGGCTGAGGTTTTTATAATTGCTCATATAACTATTGGACTGTCAAATATTTTAGGTTCAATTCAGCCTGTTCACAACCTGACACAGAGAAATCTTTTCTCTCAATGACTTTCTCTCTCAGTTGTTTTAATCAAATAAATTACATCACAGGCTCGCAGGCAGGCAGGGACGTGGCAGGTTCTTGAAGGTGTCAGATGTGAACCTTGCTGAGCTTGAAGTTTTCCTGAGGTAACTGCGAATTTTAAATTCATTTCTTGAAGGACACAGTTCCCCTGGATGGCACTTTGAACATAAAAAACAGGGGTCATTAAGGAGCAGCTGCACATGATGGGCTTGCAGGAAGTAAGTGATTAGATGGAATTACCCAGTTTTAAGTATGCCTGGACAAAAGCTTTAGGCATGTCCGGACAAAGGCACGGTGCAACCACATAAACTGAAATCTAAACACATACAGAAATACTAAACGCATACAGAAAGCTAAAGAACGAGGAAATGAAAAGCCCTGGCACCATGCTTCCTAAGTCTTGGTGGCAGCTTTCTCCTGAGAGTGACAGACGGCACAGAAAGGGCCCTCCCTCGGCCTTCGGCAGCTACAGCACTGCGGTACAAATTAGCTGTCCTGCAACCCGCTCTGACACCTTAATGACAACTTCAGCCAAATTACCATCCAGCCAAAATAGCCTAGGTTCACGGGTTAAGTGTGCTGGTGTCATTAAGCTAAGCATAAGGAATAAACATGACCAATTTCCATAAATAACAAAGGCTGGGCGAGGAACAGCTTTTGAAAACCACAAAACGGAAACACAGTGGAAAAACACAAAGAGAGGAATTATGTTACTGTGAAAATCTGAGGGCATGGCTCAGAAGGGAAGGCATACATTTACAGCTTGAAGACTTTTAACAATATTTTTACTAATTAGGGAAGCATTTTGAAAGGTTTGGGTCAGAGTCTTCAAGTTTGCTGATGCAAATCCTTTTGGAGCAGTTTGATCCTCCATTTTTTGTAATTATAATATTCTGCAGTTATTTGAAAGCTATTCAATTAACTAATTAAGGAACCCTTTCCCAGCATGGTGGGTACCTCTATACCCTGAAGAAGCAGTTCCAAAGGCAAAAAGCTGCAAAACCTTCAAAAGCACTTCCATTTGCTATTTTTAGTAAATATTTTCCTAAGCGTACCAGGCTTTGTGGTATCAGCTCAAGTGGAGACCTCGCAAAAGAGGGAGTCACAGCTGCCCCATCATGCTTCAGCTCGTGAAATAATTAAAAATCACTTTCAGCAAGTGACAGAAGAAAACTTCTCTATTATTCCAAGAATAATTTTCTTGGAATCTAGAAGAATTTTTGTCTGTATGCTTAGGACCACATCCTCATTTCAGTGGGATGTCCATTCTTGTGAACAGAATGCCAGGAAGTGACGAATCCAACCTGCTGCTTTGGAGAACCGTGTTATCTGCAAATATTTTTTATACCAAAAAATACTGCAATGAAATACTAATATAACATTGTCAGCAATCGTAATTAGATAAATAATATCAGAAAATTCACCTCTTTCTTTCTAAGACCCTCAGCCTGCAGACTGGGGAGTGTGCTTGCACTGTCAGTCTAATAGGAACGACCAGGGAGCTCTGAGAGCCTTTTTGGCTGGCTCCCTCTGGCTCTCTTGCTTTCTTCAGCTGCCCACAGAGTTGTGAAGCCATGAGAAGAAAAATCCTGATTCCTTGTAACTCCACATATTCCTACTGCTCAGGCACTTCTCTCAGAGTCTTTCTAACGTCATTTATCTGGGAAAACAGTGTATTTCAGTATCACTCACTCAGACAGACACAACATAGAATATCCTGGGAACTGTCATTTATATTTTCCAATTCATAAGCAGCTTTCCTTGCAAGTACTTTAAACGTCCTCTAAAAACAGTGTTATGGAAACCCCATGAATCCAGTTCTCCATCATGCAACACTTCTCAGTCACCTGTGAAGCTGTGGTCCTCTTGACACTGGCTATTAAATCTTCTCCCCCAAAATGGGGACACTAAAAGGAAATCTAAAGCCAGAAGGGTGAGACCCCGAGTCTCTGTTATGCTGACCTGGGTGGACTCACACCAGGGAAATCAGGGTGTGAGTGGCAGCCTTACCAAAACTGAACAATAGCACTTCACATCCCTTTGCAAAAGTGTTAATGACTGTGCAAGGTTGCAAGAGGAGAGGATAACCAGGTCTAAAATTAGAAATTCTCTTCCTCACATTCAATTTTTACCCTAATTCCCTGAGGAAGGCCACTCTCATTTCCCTGAAATGCAAAAATGCATTTCTTATTTTTAACCTACCCATTGTCATCTAGGTCATTATATAGTGATGATTATTCAAAAATTTCCTCTTACTTTAGTGACTTGAAATGAATTTAGCTCACTGTGCTGCACATGAACTTGGAGTAGCACACCCAGTGACAGGACGCTTTCAAACAACCTTCAGTCGTGTGATTCATTTCCCTACGGCTGTTTTACATGAGTCCTAATATATTCAGAATTTCCCTGCCAACAAGGATTGGCCTCTTGACTTACTCGTTTGGTGAGGGTATCTTCCCTTAGGCATTTACCTCATTATATCCAATTAGCAGCTACCATTTTACCAGCAGAGTTCACTGCCTAACTGTGCCTTGCCAAGCGATATGCTCTCTCTTTCTCCCCTACACAGACATTACTGGCCACTTCTGGCACAGCATCGCAAATTTGGTCCTTGTATCAAGATCATATGTATAGACTTGGTACCTGCAGCAGTATGGAGAAATACTTAGCAAGCTTCACGATGCAAGCACCGGAGACAACCATACAATCCCCATGTGCCCCTGGTTTCCACAGTGTTTGTATCCAAAACCAGCTTGGTACTGAAGCCAAATATTTAAATGGCTGTAATTGTCATCCTGATAATAGAAAGACCAACATAGGACAATTGAAGAAAGGACAAGGCAAGCCAACACTCCCCATATGTACTGTGCAAGCTGACAAGTACATACACAAGACTGCAGTGTTGCTGTTCCAGTCGTCAGGGACAAGAGAGCGGTCCCAGCCCAGGGAGATCTGCTTTGAATTAGTGGTTTAGCACTTAGCCTGCTCTTCGCTAACATCTCCGGAGACTGAAGGAGTTACACCGCCGTTGGACACCTTCTAGTTGAGAAATGCGCAGCTCGGAGCGATGCTCCATATGTGCTTTGACAGAGCTGGGGGATGACTTTACAGGTCAGCTGTTTTCCTCTGAACAGGTGGATACAAGTAAGAGCAAGATAATACCATCACGGAGCATCTGCTACGTGTCGCTGATTAACACTGACCATAACTTGCCAGAAGTGATTAGCACTGTAGAGTGAGTCATTTTACCTCAGCATATTCCAAGGATAAAGAAACCACGCTTATCTAAAAGTGCCTAAGTCAGGTCTAAATGAGTTAGTTTATGCTGCAGAACAAAGGTAGCCATGTTAGCACAGTGTGACACTGGCTGCTCGACAGAGCTAATTAATCTGTACAGAGTGCGGCGGTGATGTGGCTGTATTGTTTCTGGCAGCAGCCCAGCGTGGGCCTTCCCACAGCTCTGTTGTTCTTTCCTTCAGGAACGCCAGCCCCACACCAGCGACCACTTCCCAAGCACGTCACGAACTAGATAGATTAAAGCAGAGGCAAACTCCACTGCCAACTGGGAAACGCAATTGATTTATTTAAATTCGAAATACGGAAATGCTCAAGCACACCTCCCATGTAACAGCCCCTCTGCCAAAACTCCTCTTCAGAACCACAGGCCAAGTATCACAGGACAAAGCGATGGGTGAAGAGGAGAGGTCAGCAGAAAGAGGTATTAGACTGGAGATTGCTTGGTGTCATCCGTGTCAGGGATAGAAGAGGATTCTTTGTAAACTGTACCTTCTCCTGAGGCTTCCATCTGACATCAGTGATGGCTTTTCAGTGGCTTTCCATGCAACTACTTCATATCAGTCAAATTTTCTTTACAGGTGCAAAAGAAATATATAATCTTTATCAGTAAAATACCTGATCTGTTTCAGAAGCAGCTGCTTGATAAGCTCAGTGAGTGCTGATTTCATCAGTTTATTTGCTAGATAAGATAACGGCTCTCAAGTAAGAGGATTTTGTTTCTGCAATTATTTTTCTGTTATGCCTATTATTGTCTTTAAATTTCTATTATTACTTCTAAAAGACTGCTGTGAATTCTGTGTTGATCAGAAGAAATAACTTTGATGGGATTCCTGCAAGAGGTGACTGTTTTCCTGAGGCTAATTATTAATCTTCAGTTGATTAATAAATTACTCTAGAATAAAACCAAAATGCCCATGCATGACTACACGACAGGGTTTGTGCACAATTACCTACACACAGACATATTGCCTTTTTTTTTTTTTTTTTTTTTTTAAACAAAGTTGTTAAGGTATTAAAATATTTTACAAAAGCATTGAGAGGTTTGTTTTACCTCCATCCTTTGAGGAATAAGGCTAAGGGCTGACCTTGTTGTGCAATCAGGCAGTAGTACCACCTCAGCTCTGGAGATATGGGAAGTTTCCCATCGGGTACTATAGCACTCAACAGAGACTTTGGAAATGAGGGACAGAAGTTCAAATACTTGAAGGCTCTTGTGAGGCACGTTGCCAACCTCCTGTGTCCTCTCCCTTTTATTGCTGCTTGTTCATATGCAGCCAATTCATTGTGAGGCTTGACACAACATTTACAAAACGTATAGAGGTTCTCTGATAAAAAGCCATCCACAAATTCTATCACCATCATTATTTGCATTTATCTTACTATTGAGCAGTGTAATAGACTTTACTGTCATACACCACCAGCAACCTATGAATCACTGCCGCCTAACTCAGCAGGGCATGAAGTAGCTGTGGAAAAATTTGACTGGAAGGTAATTTCTTTTTCCTCAGTATTCAGACAGAATTCACCCTTCCGCTGAGAAGGGCCATCAGTTCCACAGAAATTCTTGATGAACCAGGTCCTTCAAGACCTTGTTGCTTGCATAAGCCGATGATATTCACAAGTGTAAAAGACTTTTTAAAACTTGTCCCAAGCACTTTATCAAGTCTTCAACAGGGTAAAAATAGCATGGACAAGGTCATTATAAAAAACTTACCAGTACGTGGCTTCATAGGTCTCAGAGGATGCAATATTATCAGAAAATATCTCATGAAAGGAAAAGTAATGACAATTTTCTGCCTCTTCTTCAGGCTTCAGTGTGCTTACAGATACTTGAAACTGGCCTCTACTGAAGTAAAATGATGCATATTCAGTAGATTAAATATGATCATGTCTACACACACCAGCTGAAGCTCCAATCTTTAACTGAACATTTGGCATCTAGACCATTGACCTCTTAATACAAGCTATTTTCTGTAATCAGTTGATTGACATAGACTAAGGTGGGGTAAAATGATTTTGCTTAGTCATTTCCACAGCTAAATTGATCTGTAAAGGCTTTGTGCCATAGAAGGATTTTGTATTCAGGTGAAAAAAGCATGCCAGTAGTACTGGACATTTATTTGTAGGAGAGCTGCCTTTCACGCGTATCTTGTCTCTTAAGAGCCTCCATTCCTGAAAAGAATTACAAAATTTTTTCAGTTTACTTGAAGAGTTCAGGTATTTAGTGCACTCAACAGCACGACTCATGATAAATCACAACAACAGTTTGCTTTTTCAGCCATATCTTTAAGTCTAGCTGCAATGGGGTCTAGAGCTATGGAACTTAATAACAAATCTAATGCATCCTTTCAATGAAGGACCCCTAAACTAAGTTGTTTAAAAAAAAAAAAAAAAGAAAAAAAACAACCCAAAAACTAAGAGACCACAAAGGGAGCATAGCAAATGATAACGCTGGAGCAGGATAAGCTACACATGGAAAGCATGACCCAGGAACTATGCAGAGCACAATAACTAGTGCAAAATTCTGTGCAAAACGCCTATTCTTCTGTGTTATTTTTGTCCCCTTTTGAGACTCTAAAGCATCTCAGAAGGTGGCTGCCTTGGGTGTCCCATACTGACTGGACACTCAAAATTCCTAATAAGGTGTAAGATGTGGAGAAGATATTGATGCCACACATACTTTTCTTTTTGGAGGCTTGACACACAGTTTTCTAGGCATGGCATTCTGAGAGTAGATTCTATTGGCATTAAAAAGAAAATTCAGAAAATTGATTAATGCCTGTTCCCTCTTCACAGTGAGACTTCTCAAGCTGACTGACTCTCTTGCTCCTTCCCAATGGCACAAAGTCACACTGCATCTGACCATGACAATTACACTGACACAGGCAGTGGAGTCTTCTCTTATATAAATATACTTTTATGATAGCCGAGGAATGAATACAACTCAAGGAACTCATGAAGAGGAAAATCACAGATAACCTGAATAATACCACTATTACTGTCAATAAAACTACCCTTAAACATATCTTGAGCAAACAAAATGATTTCTTGCTTCTTTTAGTTAATGCCTGAAGATGTTCCTGTGTTCATATTTTCTTGGAAAATTAATTGTTCACCTGAACACTTTTCACTTACCAGTCTCCATTTTAAAATGTCCTACAATTATTTTTAGAAGCGCTGACCCTTCACAAACATAGGACAAAGAAAAGGCAGCTCTGGAATGGAAGACAAACTCTTCACTTAGTGGCAATTTTGAGGCATTTTCCTCTTGGCAATAGGCCAATAAAATAAAACAGAGCAGATAGATACTCCCATAGCCATTGGAGCATTGATGATATAAGCCTAGGTCATGCATGCTGTCTTTTCTATGTACAGTTTCCTGAAGCAAAGGTTGAGAGTAAAAAAGATTATGATGGCATGTGCCCCTAGTCTAAGATTAATATTGTGCCTTAGGAAAAAGATGGTATAGCCTGAGACCTAGAAGCCACATTTAAAAACCTAGATTCCTTGGATAATCTCAGGCATTAGTCACAGATGTTAGAAATTAATTTCACTGAGAAAACTGGTATTCTGAAAATTTTCCTAAGAACAGGCTTGTTTAATAGGAAAAAGTTGAAAAAAGTAATCTCAGCTTTCTCAAAGCACCTCAGAAATGGGAAATTATTTTCATTTTGACAATGTTAAAAACACTTCATGCTGATTTCATTGTTAATTTATATTAGGGTGTGCTGCATTCCATTGAAAATCATAGATAAGCAAAGGAAAAGGTTGAACTGAAATATTTTTAACCATATTAGAATAATAAATTATATATTCTTTAAATGAAAGCAGGTGACAAACAAAAAAATGAATTCCTTCAGTGGTTCCAAATCACAGTAATCAGATTTCTTTTTTAATTTAGAATTTCACTGAAAGATAGTAACCTACCAGATCCTCTCTCTCCCACAAACACAAATCCAGTTTCTGACCTGCTTTACTATATTCATTGCTTGTAAAGATTATTTTATTGCCTCCCTATGAGCTAAATTGTTCCTGTTTGGCACAGACTACTGGAAAAATCAATGCAGGCCCATACTACCGTGGAAGGAGTAACAGGAAACTCTGGGGTTTCTCAGAACTCCCCGACTGTCCTGGGAGATGTGTCAAATAATTTAAGGCACCCTTTCAGTGAGGTACAGTATATTCACCACTATTAATCTCCCTGTGCTGGTAACAATAAAGCTCAATAGCTACTTTTATGGCTGATTATTTTTAGAAGTTGCAATGGAGGAAGGAATGGGAATAAGCACTCTAATACCCTGCATGAAAAAGCAGAGGAAGGCACAAGACTTACTGAAAGGAAGACTCTGAAACTTCAATGAGATATCAGTAAGAAGCTCATGCCACAAAAAAATTAGATGCGGTGGGAGTACCTATGTAAGTATTAGTTAAGAGAGAGAAAAAAGTAGTTTGATACAAATGGTGTGTCTGTGTTTTATTTCATGCAGTACGTGAGCCCACAGGATGAGATACAGCATGAGCTGCCTCAGCGACCAAAAGGGAACAGACCAGACACATAGAAGCAGAAAAAAGGTGGAGGGATAATAAGGAAAATACTCATGCCTCATTTAATCGGGGTACAGAAACTCTGTGTAAAGGTCCCACATCTCGGGTGTATACAATTCCAGGGTCTCATGAATCACCACTGACAAATAGTACACAAGTTCACAATAGGAATCAGTGTGCAATCTACAGTTTACTTTTTACTTCTCACACACTGCTCAAAAACTTAGCTCGTCATATTCATTTAACATTGCTGTTAGGTGTTAGTTTTCATTATTTCATAAGCACCTGAAACTGCGTTGCTTATAAAGCAAACAGATTGCTCTTTGTTCAGGTGGTGGTTATTCATTCAGTCATCAGGTGAGCTGCTGGAAAATAAATACTGATAATTTGGTTTTGAATGCAGTATTGCACAAACCACACAAAGGTCCCTCTTGGGAAAAGGATGACGGTACACTGGTGTCTCTCTGATTAGTCATTCTGTACTATTGCACCTTTTTCATCAGGAGGATGGGTATAATACATATGGCTGCATAAAGCCTCCGTATGCTCATGCCCTCCCTTGGCCTTTTGCCAGCATTTTTATGAATTGCATAGAAGAAAAATTAAATAAACAGCTGATAAAATTTTATTTAAAAGGTCTTAAAGCTAATAATCTTAAAGCTAATAAGTGTATTTCACCATTACAGTGTAATTTGTACCACTTAGCACCGACAGAGACTTTTGGACCCAGTAAGTGCCAGCCAGCTCTGATTACCTAGCAAGCTGCTGCAGCTAAACAGGTTTACATGGTCCTGGAATAAATCTGAGGAAATAACATTCAAAAGATGGTGTAGGAAGAAATGGACAGTTTTAATGGCAGAGACCGTTATGCAGCTAGGGAATGAAAATGGTGGCTGTGTGATAGCTGTTGCTGTCTCAAAGTCCAGTTCCCATGAGACAGGTACTTGTAGTCCATCTGACTCCAGTGTTGACCTAAAGCCGAGAGATTATTCGTTGCCTTCCATTTACTCCTCTGCAAAGAGTCTAAGATGTTGACAGCGGGGGAAATGATTCCAAAAAGGAAAGCCTGAGCACAGAGCTCGCCCCTAACCCCTGAGTTGAGGGAAAACTGGCAAGTTTTCTTCCTGTTCTCCATATTCTCACAATCTATAAAAGACATTACTTTGCAGAGCTCACAGTGGGAGCATCAGAGAGTTTTGTCATGCTATATACTTTGAGAGAGCAAAAAACTTTTGTTTAAAGTCAAAGGCAGAAAAATCGACAGAACTCAGTTTAGCAACTCTATATGTTTTGTCCCCAGTACAAAATATTAGTTTAAATATAACTATTAACACAAATTTCCTTTTTGTATTCTAGAATTGCTGAAATCTGTAGACCTAACATTTTGTTATAGTAAAGAATCATTATTTTTTTGCATGATTTCATGCAAAAAGCCATAAATGCAATTAAAGAATGAAATCCCGCAATTACTCATATATTATAAAATTATTCTCAAGCAAACATAATGAAATGACAACATTCTCTGCATACAGTGGGTACACATGCAAATGTCGGTTGTAATGCTATATTTTATTCTTTGAGTGCATAGTTATAATGCAAGAAGACAAAGCAAGGTATCATGGCAATTCCATTAAAATGAACACGGAAAATAGTGACAGGCTACACTGAACAAGCCAAACACATCCATAGTGTGAGTCTGACAATGTCAGTGGAATTAAATCAGAAATTCATTTGGGTATGGACATCCGTATACAGATACACTGCCAGATTATTTCGCTGAACAATTTTTTTTCATTATGCAAGAAACCCAGATTGAAATCTAGTGAAACTGTATGGACTAATCTGACTCAATGCAAGCTGGAAAGCTCACTGTATAATCGACACTCCTTAGCAACATTGCATTATCTTTGCTTAAGGTGTACAGGAAATGATAAATGCCCGTGAATCCTGACGTGCGCTGTATCTGTAAATTTACATGAAAAGCAAGTTGAACAAATCTCTTCCTGGGACATGTGTGAACTGCCAGTGAAAAGCTTAAAGGATTTGCAGACGTGAAGGTGAGGCCACAGAGGATTTAATTCACTCGTGTACCCTCAAGCTGCCACCTTGTTTGTTAAATACTTGATTATTGCATAATGTTGGGGGGGGGGGGG